>MU617292.1:0-16595 GCA_025201705.1 Dissophora ornata
TCGATCATTGGGAAGGAGGAGAGGGACAGGGACAAGGATGAAAATGGCTCTTACCACAGGCTCGGTCAAAAAGGACACCACCAAAGGATCGTTTCTCAGAACTGGGTGCCTGACCAGCGCATTCATGAACCGCGTCAGTCCACGCAGTCTCCGTTCCAAAAAAGCGTCGTCAGCAACTGCCGATATGAGGGTGTGAAATCGTAGGGATGATTAGATATGCATGAGGAAATCGTGAGGGGCAGTAACACAAGCGGATGTCATGGCGGGAGGATAACGATTATCTTTAGAGAAATCTTACCTCCTAGCCTCTTCGGTGGCAGGTTGGGGAGAATCCTGAAGGGGAACCTCTTTGCCAAGACCTCGAGCATCCACCAGAAATCGCTATATCTTCTAGTAACCCTTGTTTGACGATTCTGTAACAGTGATTTCCAATCAAACACAAAAAAGGTGGGGATATTGAACATTAGTTAAGAACAAGGACTAGAAAGAAAAAACAAAAAAAACGCTCCCCCGTCGCGTTCATTGCGCGTTTTGACATGCATGCTCCCAGTCCACTTCCTTTACCTTAGACTCGACAATGTAATTGGTATGCTTAAACAAAAATATGCCCTCCTTCTCCGGCGCAAAACTGATTTGGATTGTATCCACGTTCAAGAACCACTGATACATTTCCTTGCGAGTCGCCTCGGGGTCCGTGGTTCGTGGCAAAAGCTCTGGTGAGGGAATCGGTGGAGATGCAAGGAACGAAGGTGCAGGAGGGTATCCGCCACCACCGCCTCCGTTGATGCTGCTCTTTCCTGGCGAGACAATCATCGAGGTCCTCCAAGGGTCTGCAACACTGCTTCCGATATGGACTGGTTGATGTTGGCGGGGCAGCGACGAGGATGTAGTATAGATATCTGGCTCGTTCACATCCCCGAAATCAACTAGATCCAGCCCCGGCAGGTGGGGAACCGGCAGGTCTACATCCAGAATTTTTTTTTTGAGAAAGCATATCCCACAAGAACAAGGAGAGGATTAGTTGTCATTTTCTACGATGACCATCCTCCCGTCAAGTCTTTGTCCGCGCATGATCCTCGGTTTCCTTTCTTTTTTTTTCTTTTTTTAACTTGATCGCTATTACCTTCACGATGCGCAGTCAGGTTTTCGATGGTCAGGTCCATGTTCTTCTGGGCCATGGCCACCAGAGCCAGAGTTACACTGCATTCTCCCTTGGTGATCCTTGATCGCGTGGGTGCTACCACGATGTACAAAATCTAATAAACAACAATCACAATATATAATAAATATCAATAGTGCGGATTGAAAATATTGTCTGGTATGCATTTCCCCTCCCCCCCCATGGACGGAAACATTTTTCAACCCTCTCCAGCCCGCCCAACGGAATCTTTTTTGTTGTTGTTTTTCCCTGCCTTGGAGTTTTTGCATGAAATCATGCCCAAAAAGCAGCTTTTTTTTTCTTTCTCTAGTCCCAAAAACATGAAAGACTGGAAAACTGAAAACACAAAAAAAAAACGCACCTTATCAACGGTGGCAGGGGATAATCCACTGACTCCAAGGATCTTGTTAAGTGCCGACACTGTGATTTTTCCGCCCACAGGCTGGGCCAAATCAAACGCCGTTGTGTAAATCTGCGGCAAAGGCAAACCGGCTTACGGTCAAAGGTTTATTGTAAGAGGTTAAAGGTCATAGGCCATGGTCAAGGTCCATTTTTGTTGTTGTTGTTGTTGTTAGGTTGTTAGGTTGGTGTTGTGTGTTACAATGCAATCGTGTGCGTGTTTTATTTTTATCGCGCGGATATGTTCTTACAGAGGATGGAACTCAGGTCCAGCGGATTCAGTCCCCGAGGAGTGGTCGCGCCCCAGGGGTCACTGACCTCGAAAGGCGGTGCGGCAAAAGAAGCGGTCATGATATCGCTTGGCTCTTGGACTCCCATCATTCTTGTGGGCTGAAAAGAGAAGGAAAAAAGGGATTACGGGAGAGAAGGAAGGTGTGGGGAAGAAAAGGAATGAAGAATGAGCGTGTGTGGAAGCAATAGCAGCAGCAGGAAACAAGAGACAGATGCAGGGATGGAGGAAGACGAGGAAAGGAGCATGAGCAAATGAAAAAAGAGAGAGAGAGAGAGAGAGAGAGAGAAAGATGAGTGAATGAAGCAACAGCTCAGACGGATGAGCTCTTTGCTGTTTGCTCTCACATTCATACCCTTCCTCACTGCACCACAACTGCACGCTGACATGGGAAATGTGGACCCAGCGAGCGACCGCCCTTTCCCCATGGGACAACTGCACACGGCTTTCCTTTTTTCCCCTTCCCTCCCTCCCTCCCTCCCAATATTCAACATCGCACAACGATACCATCCAATACCGATACCATCCCTTTGTCCCATAATGCAAAACGCCTGTCCCTCCAGGCTCCCGCACACGCTCGCCACCTTCCCTGTCCAGGAACACACTTCCCTGTGCTCTCTGTGCTCGATGCAGGGCGTGTTCTTGACCCATTCCCAGCTGCTCCAGCCATGCCGCTTGACGCACAATTGCTGTTCAGTGCGTTACACCAACCGCACGTGCGAACAGCAGGTTACCGCCACCCCCTCGACCCTTTGGCCATCTTCATGATGATGCATAAAATACAGCGACCATGGATGTATTCACTCCACACGCTACTCTCGGTTTATTACTTTCTTCAAATGAAAGGGGCAATGAGCGTGTAAAATGTGCACAAGTTTTTGTCTATTTAAAATAATGTTCTTTTTTTCTTTTTTTTTCAGTTATTGTGCTTTCTCTAGTGTTGCTCAGGGAAGTGTTCCTCCAACCATCTCTCAGAGTCCAAGGCTGCCATGCATCCAGTTCCAGCGCTGGTCACAGCTTGGCGGTATTTCTTGTCCTGGACATCTCCTGCAGCAAACACACCGGCGAGGTTGGTCTCGGTCGATCCGGGGATGGTCTTGATGTAGCCATCCTCATCCAAGTCCAACTGACCCTTGAACAGAGAAGTGGCGGGGACGTGACCAATGGCATAGAACAGACCATTGACATCTATCTCGCGGGTCTCCTTCGACACAGTGTCCTGGAGGACAAGGGACTTGAGCAACTTGCCATCTCCCTTGGTCTCGATAGGAGCGGTGTTGTAAAGGATCGTGACCTTGGGGTGGTTCGACAGACGGTTAGCCATGACCTTGGAAGCACGGAGCTTGTCACGACGGACAAGGACATAGACGTGCGAGGCTAGATTGTCATAAGGAGAAAGGCCAGCGGAGGGTGGTGTTAGTGTCGATGAACTATGAAGACAGAAAAGCACATGTTGTGAATTGCTATTGGTGTGCGCGTATTTGTGTACGTACCGTACTTGGTGAGGTAGACGGCCTCCTCAGCAGCAGAGTCACCGCCTCCGACAACAGCCAGAGGCTTGTTTCTGAAGATAGGGACGGCGCCGTCGCAGACTGCGCAGGCAGAGATACCGGCCTGCCAGTAGGTCTCCTCGCCAGGGAGGTTCATGCGCTTGGCAGAGGCACCGGTGGCGATGATGACCGAGTTGGCGGTGTCGGTGGGCTCGGCGTTGTCCTCCTCGCCCTCGCGCCACAGCTTCATGGGCTGGGAGGTCAAGTCGACCTTGCCGATGGTCTCGGTGTGGATGACGGTACCGAAGCGGACGGACTGCTCACGGAACTTGTCCATCATCTCACCACCCATAATGCCCTCAGGGAAACCTATGGATCGAACATGTCAGTTTGATTAGTACAGCAGCATATTTCCTTCTTTTGTTTCTTTCTCTTCGTAGTTGACCGATCGATCCACTCATTTCCTCAGTCTAGTGCTCTTTGCTCGTGGCAAACCGGTAGTGCACAACAAAAAGCATAATTTTTCGCTTGTGACTCTCTCTCCCCCTCAATTGATCAAATCATAAACCGTACCTGGGTAGTTCTCAACATCGGTGGTCGTTGTGAGCTGTCCGCCGGGAGCAAAACCGTTGGCCATCATTCCCTCGAACATGACGGGGTTGAGGTTGGCACGGGCAAGGTAGACGGCAGCCGTGTGTCCAGCAGGGCCGGATCCAATGATGACAACCTTGGAGTGGATAGGGGATGTGGCAACTGGAGGCATTGTCGATAGAAGCTTTGGCTTATCTGCGGAAGACGAAGAGGAGGCAATCGAGGCAGAGGTTAGAATCGCTGAGGCTGATGAGACAAGAGTGAAGGCTGCGCTCTTGTTCTTTCTGTCTTTCTTCCGATCGTGGTTGCTGCTGCTGCTGCGAATGTTGAGATTGGTGGCGACTGCGCTTTGGAAGAGAGATGGGCAAGTGGTGGAAAGAGCAGCGATGGAGGCACGGGGGGTGAAGGGCAAGGTTGTGAGAGGGAATGAGAGTCGTGCAGCGGCGGCGTAGCGAGCAGTGCGTTGTTGGGAAGAGAGAAGGCGAGCCGATGCGACAAAGGACATCATGGATGGGCGTTCAGATCAACGGCTGAAGTAAAGAAAGGATAACATTTTTTAAAAAAACAAAGTCAAACAATAACAGGGTAAGGAATAACCCAGGGTCGAATCTGAGTATCTCCTGCGGCGATGGAGGGGGACGGGGGAAAAGGGACGGGTCAGTAATGCTGCGGGGCGGGGTGGTCCTTACGTTTTACCAGGGGGAGAAGAGAGCTGATGAGTGTAGGTGATGGTTCATGGAAAGAAAGAGAAGAGGGACGTATTTATACGGCCGTGCCTCTTTGTAATCTCATCACGTGCGTGCGATAGAGCGCACAGCGCACAGCGCAAGAGCGACTGGCTGTTGTTTGGCGGGGAGACGAAATCGCAATCACACAATAATCACACAATCACACGGATAAAAGGTCGATCCACCCCGTCGCCCCGATCGCGCTGCTCTCTGCCCCATCGGCGAGCGAGCGTACGCATCATCGCCACCCTCGGGCTTGGCTGCGATCATGCTGACGCCGCGGCGACCACCCCGCCCCACCTGGGTCTTGAACTCCACCCAGAACAAACGATCAAAAACGTAGGCGAACATACGTCTATCCTCACACATCATCGACGCCTTTGCGTTTTCTAAAACAGAGTTATCGTGTTTTTTATGCCTCAAATTCTAACATAATTAATTACATTGACGCCACCATTTCTACACAACAACCATCCCCCTTGGCAGCAGACAGTCTACCGGTCCATAACAGGCACTCCTCACCCCCTCGCCACGGAGCAATGCCCTCGGCCCATCTGAATAGCGCCGCTTCAAGGCGATTCGGAGCCTTCTCCATAGATGCCATCGACAGTGACACCGTACTCCATCTGAACCAAGCCACGCTGGCTCTCTGGCTTCCATGACAATACATACAGTCCAGCGTCCTTTGCCCTGAACTTCACCTCGACTCCCTCACCAGCCTCTGGACAGTCGTTGAGGGAGTAGAACTTTGTGGGCACAACACTAAAAGGCGACGGGCAGATACACAACATTAGTAGCCTGTTCATCAAATACATGTAATCATTGCCAGAAATAATAAAGGTCTTTTCCTCCACCACAACTTACACGGAGCCACTGTCGGCTTTCTCGCCAAACTCAAAGCGAACGACTGTAAAGTTGAGTCCCTCGCAGGCTGCACGGACACCCTTGACTCTGAACTTGATAATAACCTCCGGCTCCCTCTCAACATCCTCATCCGCCACCACAACCTCATACTCGCACGCCTTTCCATGAGCCATGGTCGAGAACATCTGGTAGATGCCGTCTTTAGGCTTGCCCGGCATCACAAAGTCCATGATCGAGTTGGCAGATGCTGCAGAGGATGATCGAGGACGCAAGTATGTTGGCACAGCCAAGAGGTTGTTTGATGGCGAGGCCTTTTCCACGGGCTTGATGTTGTTCATCACCACAGAGGGTACACATCCACCGGGCATGTGGCTGCATTCGCACGATCCTCCGAGGAAATCTGGCAAGTTCTCCTCGTCGATGTGCTCCAGAAGGATCGACTTGTAGTCCTTGCCTAGAATGTGAATCTTTTCGATAACTGTTGTTACATGGACAAAAATACAGTGTTAATAGGAGTATACGTTCATGTAATGATCTTAGTCATACAGCCTAACGATAGCCTACCTCCGGGATCGAGCCACTTCTTAATCATAGAGTACACCTTGACAAAGACATAGGGGCTGTTGACGATGAACAGCTTTCCGAGGCGCTCTGGGTATGCCTTTTGATCCATGTCGGTCAATGACCGGAGCATGTTCAAGCCATCCATGTGCAGCTCTGTGTATGATCGAAGACGGACATCCAGTTGAAACAGTTAGTAACGCCACTAGATACTATATGTGCAGTGATCATACAAATGAATGAGAAATCGCGCTATCAGTGCGGATACATACGATGGAAGCCCATGCCGGTGCAGTCAAAGATGACAGTCTCCTTGTCGATGACCTTGTCGTCTGTGCCGAAGCGCTCCTCGCACTCTGGCATGATGGTGCTGTGGACAAACTCACTGCAGCGAATATGGTAATCCACCAACTCTGGGGTCGTTACGTTCTTCGCCAGACCCTTGACGTTGTGTTGGCCCTATTGGCGATAACAATACGCTGGCTTAGTTCACATCACCCCATTCGTGTTCTTCTTTGCAGAAACGAAAAATGTCTCACGCAAATCATAAGAAACCCACGATAACAACAACTAATATGCAAAAACGGCTGTGGAGTCGCCATTGATGATGTTGTTCTTGTTGTCAACGGTGGTGGTGCTGCTGCTGCTTACCATGCGCTCGATATAGATTGGTCGTCCTGCCTTGTCCCACTTGTGGAGTGCGCTTCCTCCCATGTACTTTTGAAGACGCACGGCGTGCTCTGGGACGTTGGGCTGGCCAGACTCGATGTTGGCATCGGGCACAGAGTGCCAACCACGGACGGCATACATGACTCCGTTCGAATTTTTGGGCCCAGGGATCGGGAGCTCATCGACCTTGTTGGTCTTTCTCCACTCTAATGAAGCAAGCAACTGAGCCTTTGCGCCGTTCTGCATAACAAAATATATAAAGATACGGGCTGTGTCGTTAGATCGAGTTTCTTGCTTCTCCAGGGCACTGTGCTTCCCTTTTGTTGCTGTTGTTGCTTTTCTGCTCTTCTTTTCTCTGTGGCGATCGATGACATCGTTTGTTTGACCAAAGAAGAAACCCCTCATCCAGAAAACTACACCCGCACACGCTCATAACCCAGGTATTGTCTGAGCTCATAATGTAACGTTAATCCGCTGGCTGATCCCTATCGTGCAACTTACAAGGTCGAAGCTCCTGGCGACGATGAATCGCATCAATTCCTACGAACAAAGACAGAGTGAGGCAGAGAAACAGGACAGATTAGGATCAAAGATCAGTCAATGAACATTCAATTTGACAGCACGACGGCCCTTTTTCGAACGTGGAACTATGAGGTGGAGCGTCTTGTGTTCGACACCATGGTGCCCGTCCACACTGGGCGAGAACGAGCAAGGAGGGAGGGAGACAATACGGGTGGGAAAGCAAAGAACACTTACTCCATCGTCAAACTTTTCGTTGTCGGGGCCAAGGAGTTCCCGGAAGCTGGCGAGGGCCTCGACCTGCTTGGGGTCCGTGTAGGGATGTTTTGAGCGTGTGGAGGCGGCGGAGGATTGGGGCGATAGTTTGGATTGCATGGCTAGGTTATGCAGCTGTGCTGTGGGTGGAAGGAAGGAAGGGACGAAATGGATGGTGGGAAGGGATGGATGGATGGATGCACGAGTGAAGGAGCGAATGAGGGAATGAGCAATGAGGAAACAAACTGATCAGAGGGTTGGGAAAGGAAGTGAGCGAGCAGACGAGCAATGTTGGATATATATATATAGCTTGCAGCGACGCAGGCGACACACCCTCGTGAACTGTAATTGCCACGCAGAAAGAGTAGCCCCTGTGCCATGGCTGTTGGTCTTGGCGATAACATCGACAGCCTGCTGTTGTGTCAGACATCGCCAACAAATGGCAGCGGGTACACCGGCACCCCGCCACGAGAGGACAGGCCCACACCTCCCACACTCAGACACTCAGAGCGAGCGGGTCTGAGGACATCCCTCAGCAGCGGGACAGATGTCAGTCACGGCTGTGACGAGAAGAGTGGGTAAAATTATAACCACCAGTGGACATTATTCTTTCTCCCTCCCTGCCTGGGCCACTGGCACGAACACAACAACTCAAAACGGCCCGGAGAAGAACATTGCGAACATTCTGCCGTCGGCCTGTCCGCGTACATCTCCGTCCCTCTTGGTCTTACGCAACTCTGTTGCGCAGGACAACGAAACCTGTTTGCAAACTGCATTCACCAATGCCTCTGTGGCGCGCAGTCAATGCCTTATCCCCCTCCCCCCTCCTCGCGCTGATCACGGACCACGTTTTGTTTATGTGCTTCGTGTTTGTTCTCGACCCTGAGGAGCATCATTCTTGTCTGTCTTATTGTTGCCCACACGACCAATCTCACGTTATGAGCGACAGCATATGCATCAAGTGATGTATGTTCGCCCCACTTGATCTACCCCCCAAGGTCTCCTCTCTCTCTCTCTCTCTCTCTCTCACACACACACACACACACACACACGCACATATCACACCAGCAAGTGCGAATGCGGGGTGGTGCATCGCACTGTTTCTCAAAACTCACAAGTCTGCTCCGCTCTTCCTCATGAACGAACTACCTCTAGTCATACAGACAACACCCAGCGACGCGATGCGTAGAAGAATCTGCTTGCATGGGGAGGTGTGAATAAAAAAAATAAACGAGGATCATTGCCACCGGAGGTTTTCCCCCCCCCCCACGCGACGCGTCTAAAAAGTACTATGGCTCAGTATGCATCGACTACGCCCAACCCTTATTTCCCTTTGAGTAAAGGAGGCACAATGGCAGACACGCCAGTTAGGTTATCATAGGGGGTTTGTTTGTTTGTAGGAAGGTTGGAAAGACTAAACACCGTTAAAGTGAACTGTGCCACGAATGCTGCGTGCACCGGCACATAGACCATTGCAGCAGCCGAACAACACACCCACCAACAAAGTCTTTATTTCTCAGAAAACATGGCTCGCTTTGGGCAAAGGACACTTTAATCATTGCTTTGCTCTCGACCTCTCTCTCACTACGAGTTTTGGCCATACATAAATTTTTCAATGTCGCAATATCGCCAAACGTCGTTTTTTCTTTCTCTCCCTTTCTTCTCTTTTCTTTTTCCCTCGCACATCCGCTATCCCTCTCTTCGTATTCTCTTATTAATCACTCCTGCACCGTCTCCCTTCTTGTTTTTTTTCCCTGTTCATTATTAATATGACTGACAAATACCCCGAACACTACAACGCCATCAAAGACGTCATCTTGACTGACTTTTTGCGCAACGAGACTGAGACCACGATTAAGGCCAGCGAGATCTGGAAGGAGAAACCCACCATTGTCGTCGGTAATGTGCCCTAAACCGGGAGAGTGTTTTACACTACAACACTACAAAAAAGAGGGCAAGCGGACCCCCCCAAGGTTGACATTCCTTCTAAAACCAAACACCCTTTTGCTCTTTTGTGTGATGAATCGGATCATACAAAACAAAAATAGTCATCCGCCGTCCGGGTTGCCCTTTCTGCCGCGAAGAGGCCCGCATTCTGGATGAACACCGCGACATTATCGAAAAGGAAATGGTAAACCCCCCTCCCGTTTGCAAATTCCTTTTGGACTTCGTCACCATTTCCAGCTTCGATCGATCGATCAACCCCGGAGAGAGGCCGTGATCATGCAAAGACGCAGCTCCGATTGATGTTAGACAATTTATACAAACATTTATACTTGCTACCGGTAGGGGTTCCGCATGATTGTGGTGGTACATGAGAAATTGGGTGCTGCGACGTTCAAGAACGAGTTCTGGAATGGCGGCGAGACCTATTGGGATGGCTCCAAGGGGTTCTACAAGGCACTGGGGTAAGGGAAACATCATTTCACATGTCCACATGCCCTCCCTGACTTCAAGAAAATTAAAATTACAATAATACTAATACTACTAATAATAATAACAACAACGGTTCTCTCTCTCTCGCCCTGTAGTGGAGGCAGCCTTCGCTGGGCCTCACTCAACCAGCTCATTCGCCCCAGTCTCTGGCTCAACACGCTCCGCAACCACCGCTCGGGCGTCAAAGGCAACCTCCGGGTTGGAGAGGGTCGCATTTTCGGAGGACTGTACATTGTCCGCAAGGGAAATGAGGGTATCGCCTACAAGTTTGAAGAAACCGTCTTTGGCAACCTGGCCCCCATCGGCGACATCCTGAAAGTCTGCAGCGATATCTCGGGTGTCGACTTGAACGATGCCTCTGTGAAGAGGGCAAGAGTCCAGGAGGCTCAGGTCAAGGAACGTCAGGAGGCTGCGGCCGCTGCAGGTCAAACAGAATGCGAAAGTGATGTCTGTGCGCTGCCACCGTCAAGGCTTTAACCGCGTTGTTGGTCGTCGAATAAAAAAGGAAACGATTGTGGATATACACTCGCAAAAGAAACGCGCCAGCGTCTATCAGTAATGAATCGCGAACAACAATCGCTTTGAAGCCTCATGCCCATCTCTCTCTCTCTCTCTCTCTCTCTCTCTCTCTCTCTCTCTCTACAGCAGCGCAGATGTACTGCCTGTCGACTTCATTTTGTTTTGCTCTTTATTTTTATCGAGTCCAGAACCCCCCCACTTCCTTTTTGATTTTATTTTTCAATGGCAACTTTCTTGGAGGACCAAGAACTGCAGCAAACGTCGACAGAGACCTTCGGCATGTGCCAGTCGTGCATTAATATCCGCCAACTTTGGGCTCTCGACTTGAACCACCTTGTCCTCGATCGTCGTCGCAACCTTGCCACGGTATTTGCTTTGAAAAAAAAAAATTCGAAAAGGAAAAATCATAATAGCTTGTTGGGTTAGAATTTCTATCGTGAATTTTTGAATAGACATTTAGGGGCGCGCTTACTTGATTCCGCCTTTGCTCGTCTGGCCAATCTTGTTTGACGATGGAAGCACAACAGACTCTGTTTTTTTGTAAAAAAAAAAAAAAAAAAAAAAAAAAAAAAGGGCATCAGTCAGTATATGAGACAAATAGAAAAAATACCATCACCTTAAAGCCAACGGTTCTCGCGGTTACCATTTGGCGGCGGACTAGAGACAACGCTCGTGCTAGAATGGTACTCTGCCGCAGGGTGATGAGGCTGCTGCGGTGTCGGCGGAGACCGCGAAGGTGACCACGGATATGCCTTGGCGCTACCAACTTGACTTTGCTGCTGCTGATGCGGAGGCTGCTGTTGCGACTGCTGATGATTAGTCTGCGAGGACGTCCTACGATGATGCATCACTGGTGATGTCGGCCGAGGTGTCGCCTGCCCACTCTTGGTCCCTCGCTCACCGCCAAGACCACCACTGACTCCCATTTGTAGTGAATATTGTTGTGGGGTATGAGTTAATGCGTGATGATGTCCGTCCAAGAAATTTCCAGACGTGGTGGAGGCGGAGGATGAGGAGGCCTGAGATGGCGCTCCTGGCATTGCCTGCTGCAGATAACTGGCAATCGCGTTGCCTCCAGAACCAGATCCGTTGTTGTTGTTCCCACCCGTCAGTTGCAGGGCATAGGCAGCGCAGACCAACTGAGAGTCCCGAATATAAAATTCAATCACGAAATCCTCGCTCAGTGCGGGGCTAAATATCTACCAGAGTCGCGCAGGTCGTGAACAGTGTTAGAGAGCAACAGCCAAGCGCGTAACCTTCAACCCCTGCTTCAAGACGAGGTTATTTGCGAGACAGACGCACGTTTCAATGCCATGACATTACCTTGGGATCACAGACCCGGAATGGATACAGCTTCTCCTTCTTTGGCCGCGCCATAGCCTCAAGCCCCGCCCGAAGATGCCTTTGCATCAACTCCAAAAGCGACTTCAGTGGCCTCAGCGACGCCTTGATATCCAGCTCCAATACATCCGCTGCATGACTATGCTGTTTCTCCTCTTTCTGTTCCGACTTTCTCAGTATTGCACCATCACATCCACTGCTCCAGTAATCCTCCAGGCGGAAAATCGCTTGCGCAGTATGATTTTGGACATCCTTAATCTGCTCCAACAAATACGGCTGTGTCAAATGACCTGGGGGTCGATACGAATGCAACAGCTGAAGTGTATTCACGTTGGCAGGTAGGGGCAATGGTGCAGTGGTAGGCGCCAACAGTGATCCAGATGCTGCCGTTAACACTGCCAATGCTCCGCTACCTCCGGTCGGAGGGGTCACTGTTCCTGAAGCGGTGCCGGATGTTGTACCAGACGCCGTGGTGGAAATTGAGAGAGGCAGAGCACCGAGGGCCTCATGTAGAACTCGGCTCGGACCTTCAGTATTTGCAGTCGCAGTTGCTTGCTGAGAAGCGTCGTCGTTGAGATCCCCGGTTCTTTCAATATGTGAGGATGTCGTTTCTTCGGCGCCTCCATCTATATTGACAATAGCACCGCCTGCAATAATGGAGGATGCAGAGGAGGATGTTGCTGCTATCGACGCTGCGGTGGAGACAGCAGTTGATACTGCAGCGGAGGAGGATGATGCTGGGGCAGTGGCGTTGCTGGGCACATGCGAGTGGATGGCGACCTTGACTATCGGTAGTTTAGGCAATTTGATTGTCAGGTCCTAAAAGTGTGAAAACGAGCAGACTCTGTCAGCTAATGTCTTTTGCAGACGTGTTGATACCGAGCTCAACGTCGAATCTTACGCCTTTGACGATAAAGCTGCCAGCCAGGGTCACGAATCCCTTCAGAGTATCGTTGCTAAAGATGAGAGGGGACAAGCATGTAGTTCATGAATACATGTCATATTCTTGGGTTCTGGTCCAAGATACGGAGATGACCTGACACGCTTACTTTGGCGAGGAGATGGCAAGCGTCAGAGCACCCATGGTATCATCCTGTAGCCGCGCCGCGTCTTGACAGGCCTACATTCCGTCGAGTTTGTATCCGCCCATGGATCGAAACAATAGCACGTTAGCGAGTTTCAAAGGACAGACGTCAAAGGCAAGGCGTGGAACAAGGACATGAAGAAAAGTTCCTGTGATATATGCCCCACCTGAAGTGCTTTCTGGATAGCCTGCAAGTTGGGCTTGACCTGTGTGGTCAAGAACCATTCCTGCTCTGCTCGCTACAATTGAAATGCATTGCATGCATTGTTCTGAGATGAGTGGGCCTGACGTTGTAATGGTGTTTCCCCTCCTCCTCCTCCCTCGTTCATTCACTATTTTTTTCAGTGTAGGTATTTCGACGTAAACCAAGCTACTTGCCAGAGTTCGCTCCTCCTCGGCCAGCTCGTCCTCGAGTGATGTCAATCGCGCCATTTGTCCTCGGAGTCTGGGAAAGGACAAGGTGTTTAAAGAAAAATAATAATGCCAACGTGTTAGTTGCGTTTTGTCCTCTTTTGATTACGATTGGCGCAGCTTAAAAAAATGGCGCGTCGCGCGTAGCGCGCGCCATACACCATCCACTGTACTCAACACCGCTACCCAGTATCTACTGAACAGAGGGACCATGAGAAGACCATTTATATATGGAAGTAGACTATTTATATGACATTAGAACCGTGTCTTTATCAACTGGCGGCATTTGATATTAGGAGGTCTATGGTAATATTGTGCACCACCCATTGTACTCAACACAGCAGCCCGGTATCTACTGAACAGACGGACCATGAGAAGACCTTTTATATATAAATGTAGACTATGTATATGACATTAGTATCGTGTCTTTATCAACTGGGTGGTATTTGACATTAGGAGGTCCATGGTAATATTGATGGCACGTCGGGAACATCCGGCGCAGATGTGTCGAACACCGTCTTTGTGGACGTCAGTTTAAATGAAGACACAGACGAGACCGACATGGGTCTTGTGGCTCTTGGGATCGGCGGCGGCACAGTTCCAGATGCACGAGACTGTGGTGTAGGATTTGTGGGACTCGTAGTTTTCCTAGAGCTCGTCATCTTGGCAAGCTCAAAATCACTACTGTCATCAAGCAAGTCGTAAAAACCTGTAGATGGCTGTGAGGAAGAGGGACTGGTAGGCATGAATGGCCCAGACGATGGCGGTGGGGGGGTATAATTGTGCAGACTTTTGGTAGGGATTGGACGTGTTGACGACGACCCCTGGTAAGTTGGCGAAGGAGATACGAATCTAGATGAATGCCCGGCGATATTTGGGCTTGTGGCGCGATTGGGTGAAAGTGAGTTACTCGTCGAGGATGACGATGAGGTAGGCGACATGACTGACGTCGATGGTCTCTGTAGGTCAGCTGTGCTAATACGCGGATGCTGGTATTGTTGTTGCTGGTATTGGAACGAGTTTGAATTCGGCGCGCCGGAAACCAAGGAAGCCGACGGAGTTAAAGAGCTGTCCCCCACGCTTTTTGGACCAAGGGCAATGATCTCTCCCTGAGCTGGCCGCTCAGTGTTGCTAGGGGCCAGACTCCTTGCAGCCATGGATGCCCCTTGCTGAGCAAACGGCCCTGATGAAGATGTAGAGTGGGAAGCATTGCTGTTGCTGCTCGTGTTGCTGGGCTCCTGTTTCAGTGGATAGGGTCGCTGTTGCTGCTGCTGCTGCTGCTGCTGCTCCCGTTGCTGGTCTTGCAGCTGTAACTCCTGCTGCTGGCTCTTCAGCTCTTCTAATGGCGGTACTTGCGTATAATACTCTAGCGGCGACTTTTTCGTGAACCACTCTGGTTGCCTGCTTAACAGCTGTTGCCGATGATCATAGTGCTGCTGCTGTTGTTGTTGTTGGTGAAGAGGAGAGTTGCTATCGTCACCATATCCTAGAGCCGAATCTCCTTCGGAGTATTTGTGCATCATGGTTCTTTGTTGATATAGCTCTGCTTCCCTTGCCTCGCGCTCGCGCCTCTTCTTGGTTCTGAACAAGAACCCCGCGGCAAAGACCACAAGGACCAAGGCGCCTGCTGCCACGCCTGCAATGAGTCCGGTGTGGTTGGTATTCGAAGACGGGAGTTGCGATGGTATGGACCCGGTCCCTGACCCGACCCTATTCGAAGGCGTACTTGAAGATGATAATGGTGTAGAGGTGGTGACAACCATTGAAGTAGTGACAACTATTGAACTGGTGATGACTATTGAACTGGTCTGGGCGACCGCGGTAGATTTTGCGGTAGTTGGTGCTGTAGTCGTGGCGGGGGTCTTGGATTTGGTCGTGGACGCGACAGTTGCAGCTGCAGCGACTGCTGCATGTGGAGCGAATAGAATCCCGGGAATTCGTTTTTCGAGAGACATGGCGTAGGATGTTGCTGAGGGCCGGGGGTTGGAAGTGAGGGACAGTGCAAAGGTGTAGGTGGCAACAAAGGTGTTCAGCGGGTAGGGAAGGGAAGGGAGGTCGTATGCACGATGTGTGAATGATTTTTGGTTGGTTGTTTTTGGACCGCTCAAACCAAAATTGTGTCAGGGCATACCAGGAAAAAGAGAGAAAGAAGGATGCATGCAGAATGGGCAATGGAGGGAAAGGAATGGTCTGGATCTGGAATTCAGATGATGAGGGAGCAAGAACGAGTCGTAGCGCCGAGAGTGCGGGGGTGTGAGGGCACGGGTTGTGTGCGTGAACAACAGAGGAGAGCGAACTAAGAGCTCCTCCACCCAGCATGAGATCGCGCATCAGGAACACCACTCTTGTTTGTCGCACAACAATCAATAATCTAGAATAATTATTGCGAAATACTCATTTCAGCAAGCACATGGAACCCTTTGCCAGGAAGCGAGCGAGCGAGCGACAGACAATAACAAAGGGCGAGACAAGGACGAGACACGGCCGAGAGCGAGAGACAGGACCAGGAGGGAAACAAGAGTAAGAGCAAGAGCAAGAGCAAGAACAAGGCCATGTATTGCTTCAGCAGGACTGCCTTCTGGAGACGGAAGATCTTCCATCTGCTCACGAACAACTTGGTCTGTTGACGAACTATTGATGAAGATCATTACTATATAGTGTGCACCACCCACACAAGAGTGATGTGCTAAGCCCAGTGGTCACATGACGTCCTGCTTCTCCGCGCTGCTCCACTCCACTCTCCTCCTGTGCCTGCCCCCCTCCTCCCTCCCCTGCTACTCGGCACAGCCCCAGAGTGCGGCACAGGCTTTTCACAGTGAGAGAAAGAGAGAGGGAGAAAAGACTACTGCCTGTATACTGCCACTGCTGTTTGGGCAGATGGTCGGAATGGCCTTTTTCGATACCATTGACGGCTGGTTCGGCGCCCGGTGCACACGTCGCATTCGATTTGGAACTGGCGCGGATGAGGGGAGTCTAGCTGAGCCGTAGTATGTATTACGCTCTCTCTCGCTCTCTCTCGCACACAGAGGAAGCACAAGCTCGATCGAAAACTCTGATCTGCGTGCTTGCAACAGCACAACAACACCTGAACGTGCTGAATTTTTTTGGGGCGTCTCTCGTTTTGCCATTACAAACGCGAAATGTAAAAGGAAGTCACCGTTTACCACTTTTTATATTTTCAAAGGAAAAAAAAGGCCTGCAACACTCCGGAGAGGATGCACATGTGCCAGAGAAAGCAGCAAAAACGAGAGATGGAGGCGGACTTCATGGATGGGAAGAA
>MU617293.1:0-16579 GCA_025201705.1 Dissophora ornata
GCGATTACCTAGCTTCTCCAACGCTTCACGTGTCATGACAACGTCCACGGATCCACTGGCGTCTGGCTCATCCGACTTCACCTATCATGTAAATGGGATGATCAGCACAGTTCTGTTATGCGTTATACTTGTTAACAGGTATTACGCTGGGCTCGAGGGAGCATACTTACATATGTGACATTGGCGATAAGATGAAGCCCATCGGGGATGGCGGAGTTCTGGTGTACTTTTATGCGCCACCGGATGGTGTAATGGCCCGCCGGGCAGTCAAACGTAGCCGTGAACTAACAATATCAAGATGGGTAAACACATTCGTCGGTTGTTGGTCAGGCAAAGTCGATGGCGATAAAGTCTTTTCCAAGTGCTATATATCTGACGCGAACCTTGATGGTGCTTGTCGAATCGTCAAGAGTCCTAGGATACATTTCGGTATTGATAAAGTATTAGTTTGCTTTACGCATATATATTCATAACCCACAGGTATGCTTAGTGCAACAGTAGGGTTTAAAGACTTTAAGAATACTGTACCCTCCGATTGGAACCGACAGATTCTTTAGCTCTCCAATTGGAAGTAGCATGGCTACAGGGCAAGAAGTAAAAGATAAGTCATCCAACCAGGGCATGAGGAGAACAAGGAGTCGTTTTGGGTTACTCATGGAATCCAAGTCGATTGCATTGTACGATAATGGTGTTACAGGGAACATGAAATGACTCTGGAAGATACCTGCAACTGGCTGACTCCCAGGGCCATTGCCAGGCTGGCTTGGTAGGAGCTGAACTTCCTGGGCGACAGGAAGTACATGAGTAGGGAGCACTGTTTTCGGCTCCCTGATCTTCCTTAAGAGATTCATTTCGGCAATACGTGTAATACAGGGGATCTTCTCGATGAACGTTCTTTTGGGTGGAGATGGATGTTAAGAAAGTGGACGAATGAAGAAAACAGCGGTTTAAACGAGGGGATGTTCTTTTTATAGCCTTGCCTACAGCGCCTCTTCCCAAGCCCAGAGAGACAGGTTGTTATTTTAAAAAAAAAAAAAAAAAGCACCTCTTCCCAAGCACAATGCTAGATTTCGCCTTTACTGTCCAGCTGTCAAAATTAAGGTTGGGGGCGAAGCTGATCTGCTTCGTCAATGTACCCTGAACAGTACTGTACACTGTACACACTCTGCGATGCATAATATGCGATTGGTTTTCTTATTTTTGTCCCGCGGCATTACCAGTTGCGAATGCACTTGTTTTTAGGAGCCACACAATGCCGGAGTATTAGGAAATGTTGTGGATCTGGTTCTTTCAGCCTTCGATGTATGCACAAGGAGATTACCGTGTGCTTCCGCGTGTCATAGGGCTGATTTTACATGGTGACTAAGAAAAGGTACTCTCGAGAACGGGCATCTTTCTCGACATGCATTATGCAACCTATTACCATATCCTACTCCTGTGCTATTCATAGCCCCTCCGATTGCACAACTTGCGGATAATGGACAGGTGTAGGACAAGAACCTGCGGAGGACATCGGATAAACGAATATAAACGGTGAAGGAATAATCCGTCTGGACGTAGAACGCACTCTAGTGCGAATAGATTGCGCTTATAACGCTGTGGTCATTTCATTCGCATCGCGTCAAGTCACTAATAAATACGCGCACGTGTTTTATAAAGCAGAAAATCGAGGCTCAGTTGGTATTGAATAGGTTGTGCTGACATCAGACCTGCTATGGAAAACTCGCCGCTGGTGGCTGCACCTGGACAGAACTTGTAATGGGGATGAGTGTGAACAGTCTGTTCACCGTCTCCATCATCTGTCTCGAGTCTTCTCTGCTCGCCTCCAGTTTCTGTCCAAAGTCTTTTTTCACCTTCTCCAGCTCCTCACAAATAATCCTGTTGACATCTTGCGAGATCGTGCGTTGAGTCAACTCTTGCTCGTCAGAGATCGTGTCTACTATGAAGCGATCCTCGGTCGAGAGGTGGGACTTGTCTTCGACGCAATATTCGGACTCGTAGTCGTTGGCGTCCTTTTCGCTTGCACCATAGTAAATGTAATCTGGATAATAGTTACTATTATAACGCTCCCTACTGAGGTAGATAAATTCCACGTCTACAAACGTGGCGGCGGTTTATCAAGATCATTACAATATGTCTTGTCTTCTGTTGACGACTAGTCTATCACTTCATCGACTACATGCTTGCGCATACCTGCGATAACTTCAGACCACTGCATGAGCCAAGCAAGTTGACCTTGTTCCTTGCTTTCATTAAAGGCATCGTTCATCACAGCTGCTTGATCAATTATTTGACACTGTTAATGGACTAGGTGCGTGGACATGTAAACAACACCACGAACGTCCTGATTAGAAAGACGCCAGTACTTACCGATGAGTATATTGAGAAATATAATTGAGGTAAAGGTGAAAAAGATTGTCATCATAATGTGGAAGGTGAGTCCACCACCTTTCAAAGGTTTGGAAACAGGGTCATATATTCCAGCCTAGGTAGAGTAGATTAACAGGCGCGATTAGCATTGTTAAAACGTGCTCATTATCAACTGAGGTGTATCTATGACATGTTAGCCTTAGGACACAGTGCTTTACCAGGAAAAAATAGGTTGCTGACAAGGCAGAAAAGAAACCAGTAGGGTAATTGTCCTGAAAAACTCCCCCTTGGCAGTGATCACCGCAGGAAACTTCGTTCCGAGTATGGAACATGTGGAGTAACGTCTAAGTGAATCCAATAATGAACACCGCGAAGATCACAGCGAACCAGATGATCCTCTGGGCGATATTGAGAATGATATTGACGACAACCCCGATCTGCTTGATGGGGCGCAATTCAAACAGCTACAATGTTTGCCCGTCATAAAGACAAGAAATCGGCATAAGCTCCACGCAATGAGGTTACAGTTGGAAAGGAATACGTTTGGTTTGAGTTTGTTACATACCATATTCAGGTACAAGGCTAAGATCGCAAAGCTCATGTACCAAATCTGGCTAGGGCCGCGATCGGTGCCGGTTGAGTCGTCGAGTGTTCTTGGCTTAGTCATTAGAAACACGCTGCATCCTGCGATTGTAAGACAGTTTGCAAGCATCTGCAAGAGCCAGTAAGCCCAACTATGAGAAGCAAGAATTGTCGTTATATCAGTTATTCCATTGTACTTCATTCTCTCTTTCTCTCTCTTTCTCTCTTTCCCTTTTTTTCTTCATTCTGAATCACCAGTAACTTACATGATGTACTTTTTCCATTTTTTTACAAAGCGCACAATATCGTAAAGGTAACGAAGAGCCCAGCAGCAATAGTAAATCTGAATAACGGTCGCCAGTTCATTAGGTACCGCCTCGACATGTCTTCCGGTGTCGGATCGCCCGCAGGATTTGAGGGCGCGGACGCGTTAATCTGCACTGCAGTGAGTGTAATCACACAGGCAAGGAAGATCAGTGAGTTTATGAATCGCGCAACCCAGATAAAAAACCCGAATGTGTTCCTAAAATAAGAGAATAGACGTAATAGAAAGTACCAGAGGCGTTAAGGGAATGATTCTTAACAGTCGATCCAAAGCAAGCCAAGTCATATTCGAATGTCATCTCCCACCATTTGAACGAGAGGGTGGCAATCATTGCGGGATTGTCGAAAACGTTTTCGCCAGCCAACATTGCAAATGCCGATGAACCCCGTTTCTTGCGGTCGTCTACGCCCCACGAACTGGATCGTCCAGACGAAGAAAATTTCTGGAACGGACACACATAGATCTTGTGCGAGTGTTTCTTTACTTGTTTCTTTTCATTCTTTTTTCTCTCCATTTTCTCTTTTCCAATCAGTTCAGGGAAGATGTTGCGGCGGAGATTGTTTTCGAGCCACCAAGGGATATGCAGTCTGGTTGCGAGCCAACTGGGGCTACTGTGATAGCAGACAGAAAACGGGCCTTGTGTAGTCGCCGATATCCTGTGACTTATCCCTTGCCTCCCTAGTTTTGTTCTTAAAGGACAGATAGTAGATGGCGAAGTTGATCCAGTCCTCTCTTGTTATATTCGCAACCTGGGCATGCGAGACAACATAGTGGTGATTATGGACAGGAACATAAGATGCCTTTCTGAACATGTCTGACAGGATGTCGGGGTACAAGTCTGAGATCAACTTTGAACACTGTATAACAGGAGTCATGTAAGCCGGGTGGTGTGTCTTGGCTCTCTTAATGCAGTAATCAATGGAAACTTTCAGGAGTCGTTCGTTGTTAGCCTTAATCACGAGCTTGATCGGATTCAACGACTTGTCTGCGCGAGGAATCCAGTTACAATCAGGGGTCGTGAGCAGCCCTTCGACGAAAATATGGTTTGTTTCTTGAAAACAAATATCGCTGAGAAGGAAAGTCAACAGCATGGCAACCTTAGGCTGGACAGTTTCGTTAGCCTCCGAATTATGCTCAATTTTCTGATCATCCTGCCTTGGGCTATCGCCAACCGCAATGGCACCAGAGAAAGACGTCGATTCTGTCGGAGATGTTGGCTGGCGAGAAAGCACACCATTGTTACTCGTTGGTTCCTTCGTTTGCACGTCCATTCCAGGCATCACACGATTGACAAGGGCCATTGTGAAACGAACAACGGCTTCAGTGTGCTCCTCGTAGGTGAGCTTCACTGTGTTCAAATCCTTTGTCTTTTTTTTACATCCTTGGGTCGAGAAGACGTAGGTGGCTACGAGCAGGCGGATGCTCCAGTAGCAATCCTGGAAGGCATGTCTGGTTCCTTGTTTGATATTTTCAGAGATAAAAACCATATGTGTATGGGTCTCTTTGGAATCAGAGCTCGATTCCATCACCTTGATTTCCGCACTGATGTCGCCGTTCTCGCTGTAGATTTTTGCTGTTTCTATCTCCAAGTAATAATCCCTTACATCCCACCAGTTACTTCCAACTCCACCTGAGGGAGACTTAGTTTCGACCTTAGGCTTGCTTCACATGTAGAAAAGCTTGCACTTAGATTTCTTTCTGGTTGGCACCCTCCAGATCTGCACTGTGTGCAAACCAATTACAGCAAAATGACTTTCACTCCGAACAAAATAAGCAGAAAGATTCTTTCGGGGCAGTTTGGTATAGCGCACCCAAGGCTCTGGTACGAATGAAAAAATGGTCCTGTGGGGACGTTGGTCATCCGTCACCACTTGGACCTCTACACATCGTACCCAGTATTTCGTTCCATCACCCTCTTGGTCAACCTCCTCGTGTACTGAAACATTCAATTCGTATCTGGGATAACTGAGAGGGCTGGTGTAGGACCCTGGATATTTCGAAAACTCAACTACTCTGTTGGAGCACTTGGTTGAGGAGTCCTTGGTAAATTCTGGTGGTGGTGTGGGTTGATGAACGATGTAGCAATTGATCTTAGATTGAGCCGCCTCAAAGACTATTCCTCTCTCCAAAAAGTCCTTCTGAGGGAAAGATGAAAGAATCGAGGTGTCGATAATGGGGATGGGAGTCTTGCCGGTAGCAATTTCTGAGTTCAGCCGGAGAGTATCCAAAATCCTTGTTTCGAGGATGAATGTTGCACTGTTTCTCAACGTTAGAAAGACCCTGTCATCGTGGCCATTAAATCCACCATGCTCAATTTTGTAGCCGGGGAATTTCTTGTTGTGGATAGCAATTCCAGTTCTCGCAAAGTATGTTGTCAGATTTCCGTCAGCACTTGCCAGTGTAACAATAGACTCGTCAGGTGAGATGGCTATCTTGCTGACGCCTCGAAACTTGGGTCCTTGAACCTGATGTTCTCGGCGCTCGAGATGTGGGTAATGTTAGATCCTGTGTGCAGGTCCCAGATAGTACAGCTCGCTCCATCATCTTGGAGCCACATAAAAGCATTGCTGCAAATCGATTCCATCATTATCTTGCAAGTGACGCGTCTGGAAAATGTCGGAGTGAGTTCACTCAGTGAGATGCTGTGTTTGCGGTCCCACTCTCCATCGGACTTGATCTTGAAAACATCCAGATATATTCCATTGCAGGCGACGAACATGGAGCCGATTGGCGCAGCAGTCTTGCTTCTGGCAATGCTACTATCTTCATTATCGTCATTATCAGCCGCGCTAAGCGGAACAGGGAGGAATTCTCCATATCCGACAAATGAGACAAAGTAAGCGGGATACGGCTGCTCCTTGACCAATTTCATCTCGCACTTGCACTTCCTGTCTCCAGGAGTGCCTACCATCGGGTTGTCTTACAGCTTGAACTTGAACTCGGCGTCCTGTTACTTGGATCCATTTAGCCACTGACCGATTTTGGGCTCTTGGTAGATCGCGACTTGGTCTCCGTTGGCTGAGAGGGAAAGTCCTAGAGCAAGGTTGCCAATACCATCCTTCAAAACCAAAGTAGCGGCGAAGTTCGGTTTTATCTCCTGCTCGCTATATGTGTGCCCGAGCTCCCTCATATCCCACACGGTAATGTAGGCTTCATTAGGAGAGAGCGCCAATGTGGCGAGGAAGTGACTCCCCCGAGATGATACTATTCTCGAAATTAAGGGGATTGGTTTAGCTTGTAACAATCGATCTGAAGTCTGACAGAAACTGATCGTGTCCTCCGTGCTGATATTGCAACCAGGGCTTATATCCCTTGGGATGATGACATATGGTTCTGTAGCTGAGGTTGATGATGTACCATCGATTCTAGGTAGAGATGAGCTGTGCCCCTCTTGCGCTACAATTTCAAAGATTTGGTTAGGAACTGACAATTATTATCACACTGAGTACAAGCTGGCGTAAGTTTTGATGCTCTTACCAGGCATGTTTAGAAGTGTAATATGAACATCTTCGACATAGAAACAATATAACTGTGGCTCTGAATATTCTCGGAGCTCTTGGTTTTCGATGTCACAGAGTTCTAGCACGACTTCAGCTACCCCATCGTGGGGTTGGATCACTAGCACTTGCTCAAGTTCCAACTTGTGCCATTGGTCTTTAGTTAGTAATAAGCGAAGTAGGCGTGGGTGAGTCATTGTATCATAATATCCCAAAAGTCATTGATGGTACGAAGTCTGCTCTACACTGTTATGCTTTTGAGATTACCTAGCTTCTCCAAAGTTGTATGTGGCATGACAACGTCCAAGGATCCACTGGCGTCTGGCTCCTCCGGCTGCACGTATCATGAAAATGGGATGATTAGCACAATTCTGTTACGCGTTATACTTGCTAACAGGTATTACGCTGGGCTCGAGGGAGCATACTTACATATGTGACATTGGCGATAAGATGAAGCCCATCGGGGATGGTGGAGTTCTGGTGCACTTTCATGTGTGACCGGATGGCGTAATGACCAGCAGAACATTCAAAGGTAGCTGTGAACTAAGAATATCGAGATGGGTAAACACATTCATCGATTGTTGGTCATGCAAAGCACTGATTTTAACTGGTCAAAAGTTAACCATGGTTAAGACCAAATCCAACGTTGGTTAACTTGACCGACATATTTATTTGACGGACTGTTAACCGTCAGTGGTTAACTTATTCGGTCAATCGCGGGATACCGGTTCACCTGTCAACTGAGCGTCTCTCTCTCTCTCCATGTTGTTGCCGCCGGTGAACCGATGAAGTTAACCAGTTAACCGATGAAGTTAACCAGTTAACCGGTGAAGTTACCAATTAACCAGTGAAGTTAACCGGTGAAGTTAACCAATTAACTAGTTAACTTCACCGGTTAAGCCACATGGAAACTATAAGTCAACCAGTTAAGTTTTTTTGACCGGTTAAAATCAGTGATTATCACTGATGCAAAGTTGATGGCGACAAAACCTTTTGCAAGTACTATATATCTGATGAGAACCTTGATTGTGCTTGTCGAATCGTCAGGATCCCTATAATATATTTCGGCAGTGACAACGTATTAGTTTGCTTTAAGCATCTGCATTCATAACCCACAGGTATGATCAGTGCAACAGCAGGGTTTAAAGACTTTAAGAATACTATACCCTTCGACTGGAACCGAACGATTACTTAAATTCGTCGTTAGACGTGGCATGGCTACAGGATATATTCTAGGCAGATCTGTTTCAGCTCCCTGAATCCTCTTCGATAGAGTATTCATTCCGGCAATACGTGTAATTCGGGGGATCCTCTCGGTGAACGTTCTTTTGTGTGGGAATGAATGTTAAAAAAGTGGACGATTGAAGAGAGCGGCATTTTAGACGAGGAGATGTCCTTTTTACAGCCTGGTCTGCAGCATCTCTTCCCAAGCACAATGCTAGATTTGGCCTTTCCTGTCCAGCTGTTAAAATTAAGGTTGGGGGCGAAGCTGATCTGCTTCGTCGATGCAACTCTATGTGTACTGCACATTGTCATGCACCGATGCACAATATGCGATTCTTTTTCTTGTTTTTGTCCCGCTGCCTCACCAGTTTCGAATGCACTTGTTTTCAGAGTCACGCAACAGCGGAGTATACGAAAATGTGATCGATCTAGTTCTTTCGGCTTCCTGGAATGTACATGTACACGTAATGTGATTACCATGTGCTTCCACCTCTCACAAGGCTGAATTTACATGGTGACTAAGAATGGTACAGACATCTTTCTCGACATGTATTAGGCAGCCCATTACTACGCTCTACTCCTCTGCTGTTCATAGCACTTTCGATTGCGCAACTTGCAGATAATGGACAGATGTAGGACAAGAACCTTTGCAGGACATCAGAAAAACGAATACAAACGGTAAGGAATTATAGGTCTGTATGTGGAACGTGCTGTGGTGCGAATAGATCGCGCTTCCAAAGCTGTGGTCATTTCACTCGCATCGCTCAAAAGTTGCGTTAGGTCGCTGATAAATAAGCGCGCGTGTTTGATAAAGCAGTTGAGGATTTAAATCGAGGTTAAGTAGGCAGTGAATTGGATGTGTTAACGTCAGAACCTGCATTGGAGATCTCGCCGCAAGTGGCTGCATCTGGACATAACTTGCAATGGGCATGAGGGAGCCCAAAATTCTTTTTCATATTCTCCAGGTCCTCGCAAAGCCTGGTGACATCTTGCAAGATCGTGCGTTGAGTGACCTGGGTGGCATGTTGCTCGTCAGAGATCGTCTCTACTACGAAGCGATTCTCAATAGAGAGGTTGGACTTGTTGTCGATGCAATATTTGGACTCGTAGTCGTTGGCATCCTTTTCGCTTGCAGTGTAGTAAATGTAATCTGGGGAATAGTTGCCATTATGACGTTCTCTACCGAGGAAGATAAATTCCACGTCTACAAACGCGACCTCGGTTTGTCAGTATTATTACGATATGTACTGTCTTCTGCTAACGAGCAGTCTATCACTTCACCTATTACATGCTTACACATACCTGCGATAACTCCGGACCACTGATTGAGCCAATGAAGTTCACCTTGTTCCTTGCTTTCATTAAAGGCATCGTTCATCACCGCTGCGTTGATCAATTGTTTGACACCATTAATGGACTGGGTGCATGGATATATAAGCAACGCCTTGAACGTCCTGATCAGAAAGGCACCAGTACTTACCGATGAGTAAATTGAGAAACAGAATTGAGGTAAAGGTGAAAAAGATTGTCATCAAAATGTGGAAGGCGGCTCCAGCCGATTCGATGGGTTCGGAAATAGGGTCATACACTCCAGCCTAAGTAGAGTAGATCAATAGGCGCGGTTGGCGTTGTTAAATTGTGCTCATTATTAATAGAGTTATATCAACGACATGTCAGCCGTAGGAGCCGGTCCATTACCAGGAAAAAATAGGTTGCTGACAAGGCAGAAAAGAAATCAGTCGGGTAACTGTCCTGAAAAACACCCCCTTGGCAGTCATCTCCACAGGGAGGATCCTTCCGAGTATGCAACATGTGGAGTAACGCTTGTGTGAACCCAATAAGGAAGACCGCGAAGATAGCGAAGAACCATCTGATCCTCTGGGCAATATTGAGAATGATATTAACGACAATCCCGATCTGCTTGATTGGGCGCAATTCAAACAGCTACAATTTTTACCCGTTATAAAGACAAGAAATCAGTATCAGTTCAACGTAATAAGGGTTACAGTTCGAGAAGGACACGATTCGTTTGAGTTAGTAACCTACCGTGTTCAGGTACAAGGCTAAGATCGCAAAGCTCATGTACCAGATCTGGCTAGGGCCACGATCGGTACCGGTTGAGTCGTCGAGTGTTCCAGGTTTAGTCATTAGGAACACAATGCATCCTGCTATTGCAAGACTGTTTGCAAGCATGCGCAAGACCCAATAAGGAGAACTATGAAAAGCAAGAATTGTCATCATGTCAGTTCGTACTTCATTCACTTTCTCTATCTTTCTCTCTCTCTCTGTCTCCTTTCCTTCATTCTGAATCGCGAGAGACTTACGTGAGGTACTTTTTCCAGTTTTTTACGAAGCGCACAATATCATAAAGGATAACAAAGAGTCCAGCAGCAATAGTAAATCTGAAGAACGGTCGCCAGCTCATTAGGTACCGCCTCGATATGTCTTCCGGTGTCAGATCACCTGTAGGGTTTGAGGGCGTGGACGCACTAATCTGTTTTGCAGTGAGTGTATTCACACATGCAAAGAAGATCAGTGATATTATGAATCGCGCGAGCCAGATAAAAAACCCGAATTTGTTCCTGAAAGAAGAGAATAAACGAAAAAGAAAGTACTAGAGGCGTTAAGGGAATGGTTCTTAACAGCGATCCAAAGCAAGTCAAACCATATTCGAGTATCTTCTCTCACCATTTGAACGAGAGGGTGGCAATCATTGCGGGACTGTCGAAAAAGTTTTTGCCCGCCAACATAGCGAATGCCGATGAATCCCGTTTCTTGCAGTCGTCTATACCCCATGAATTGGATCGTCCATATGAAGAAAATTTCGGGAACGGACACACATAGATCTTGTGCGAGTGTTTCATTACTGGTTTCTTTTCCTTCTTTTTTTCGTCCTCTTTCTCGTTTTCAATCAGCTCAGGAAAGTTGTTGCGGCGGAGATTGTTTTCGAGCCACCAAGGAATACGTAGTTTGGTTGCGAGCCAGCTGGGGCTGCAGAAGTGTAACTGTGATAGCAGACAGAAAACGGGCTTTTTGTAGTCGCCGATATCCTGCGACTTATTCCTTGCCCCCCTAGTTTTGTTCTTAAAGGACAGATAATAGACGGCGAATTTGATCCAGTCCTCTTTTGTTATATTCGCAATCTTGGCATGCGAGACAACATAGTGGTGATTGTGGACAGGAACATAGGACGCCTTCCTGAACATGTCTGGCAGGATGTTGGGGTACAAGACCGAGATCTGCTTCAAACACTGTATAACAGGAGTCATGTAAGCCGGGTGGTGCGTCTTGGCTCTCTTAATACAGTAATCAATGAAAACTGACAAGAGTCGTTCGTTTCTGGCCTTAATCACGAGCTTAATCGGATTCAACGACTTGTCCGCGCGAGGAATCCAGTTACAATCAGGGGCCGTGAGCAACCCTTCGACGAAAATATGATTTGTTTTTTGAAAACGAGCATCGCTGAGAAGGAAAGTCAGAAGCGTTGCAACCTTAGGCTGGGTAGCTTCGTTCACCTCCGGATTATGCCCAGTTTTCTGATCATCTTGCCTAGGGCCAACCGCTTGGGCACCAAAGTGTGACATCGATTCTGTCGGAGATATCGACTGGGGAGAAGGAGCACCATCATTACTCATTGGTACCTTTGTTTGCACATCCGTTTTGGGCATCACACGATTGATAAGGGCCAGTGTGAAACGAACAACGGCTTCAGTATGCTCCTCGTAGGTGAGCTTCACTTTGCCAGAATCCCTTGTCTTTTTTTTACATCCTTGGGTCGAGAAGACGTAGGTGGCTGCGAGCAGGTGGATGCTCCAGTAGCAATCCTGGAAGGCATGTCTGGTTCCTTGTTTGATATCTTTAGAGATAAAAACCGTATGCGTCTGGGTCTTTTTGGAACCAGAGCTCGATTCAATCACCGTGATTTCCGCACTGATATCGCCGTTCCCGCTGTAGATTTTTGCTCCTTCTATCTCCAAGTAATCGCCCCTAACATCCCACCAGTTACTTCCAACTCCACCGGAGGGAGTCCCCGTTTCGACTTTAGGCTTGCTCCATATGTAAAGAAGCTTGCACTTAGGCTTCTTGCTGGTTGGCACCCTCCAGATCTGCACCGTCTGCAAACCAATCACAGCAAAACGACCTTTACTCTGAACGAAATAAGCAGGAAGCTTCTTTCGGGGCTCTTTGGTGTAGCGCACCCACGGCTCTGGTACGAATGAAAAAATGGCTCTCTGGTGACTCTGCTTGTCCGTTACCATATGGACTTCTACACATCGTACCCAGTATTTCGCTCCATCACCCTCTTGGTCAAGCTCCTCGTGTTCCGAAGCAACCAATTGGTATTTGGGATAACTGCTAGGTTCGGTAAGGAGTCCTGGAGGTTTCGGAAACTCATCTTCTATGTCGGGGCACACGGTTGTGGTGTCTTTGTTAAACATTGGAGGTGTGGGTTGATGGAAGATGTAGCAATTGATCTTAGATTGAGCCGCCTCAAAGACTATTCTGCTCTCCAAGGAGTCCTTCTGAGGGAAGGGTGAAAGAACCGAGGTGCCGATAATAGGGATTGGGGTCTTGCCGATAGCGATTTCCGAGTTCAACTGGAGAGTGTCCAAAATCCTTGTTTCGAAGATGAATGTTACATTGTCTCGCAACGTTAGAAAGACCCTGTCATCGTGGCCGTTAAATCCAACATGCTCAATTTTGTAACCGGGGAATTTTCGGCTGTGGATGACAATTCCAGTTCTCGCAAAGTACGTTGTCAGATTTCCGTCAGCACTTGCCAGTGCTACAATAGACTCGTCATGTGAGATGGCTATCTTGCTGCCGCCTCGAAACTTGGAGTCCTTGAACCTGGTGTTCTCGGCGCTCGAGATGTGGGTGATGTTAGATCCTGTGTGCAGGTCCCAGATAGTGCAGCTCGCTCCATCATCTTGGAGCCACATAAAAGCGTTACTGCAAATCGATTCCATCATTATCTTGCAAGTGACGCGTCTGGAAAATGTCGGTGTGAGTTCACTCAGTGAGATACTGTGTTTGCGGTCCCACTTTCTGTCGGACTTGATCTCGAAAACATCCAGATATAGCCCATTGCAGGCCACGAACATGGTGCCGGTTAACACAGCAGTCTTGCTTCTGGCACTGCTACTCACTTCATTTTCGTTATTATCGCCCGAGTTAAGCGGAGCAAGTAGAAATTCTCCATATCCGACAAATGATTTGAAGTAGGCAGGATACGGCCTCTTAACCTTTTTCATCTTGTAATGGTCCTGCGGGTCTCCGGAAGAACCCACCATTGGATTCTCGTACAGCTGGAACCTAAACTCGGCATCCTGTAACTCTGATCCATTTAGCCACTGACCGATTTTGGGCTCTTGGTAGATCGCGACTTGGTCTCCGCTGGCTGAGAGGGAGAGTCCTATTGCAAAGTTGTCAATCCCAGGCAACAAAATCCCAATCGCGGCAAAGTTCTGTTTCCTGTTCTGCTTGCTATATGGACTGAGCGTCGTCATGTCCCACACGGTAATGCAGGCTTTGTTAGGAGTGAGCGCCAATGTGGCGAGGAAGCGACCCTCCCGTGATAATGATATTCTCGTAATTAAGGGATTTAGTTTAGCTTCTGGGCCCCAACAGAAATCGATCGCCTCCTTAATCTCGACACTGTCCTCAGGTTTCATAGCCCTTGGGATGATGACAGGACCCCCCGGTGAGGATGAGCTGTTCCCCACTTTCCCTGCAATTACAAAGATTTGTTTAGCAGCTGCTAATTATTACCATACTGAGTACATTCCAGCGTCCGTTTTGATGCTCTTACCCGGCATTCTTATATGCGTGACATAAAGATAATCGACGTCGAAACGATAGCCCTCTGACTCTGGAGATTCTCGAGATTTCACATTTTCAATGTCGCAGAGTTCTAGCACGACTTCAGCTTCCCCATAGTGGGGCTGGATCACCAGCGTCTCCTCAAGTTCGAAATTATGCCATAGGTCTTTCTCTAGTAATAAGCGAAGTAGGCATGGATTAGCCATGGTAACAGAATATCTCAAAAACCATTGATGGTACGAAATCTTCTCCACACTGTTATGATTTTGCGATTACCTAGCTTCTCCAACGCTTCACGTGTCATGACAACGTCCAAGGATCCACTGGCGTCAGGCTCATCCGACTGCACGTACCATGCAAATGGGATGATCAGCATAGTTCTTTTATGCGCTAATCTTGTCAATGGGTATTATACTGGGCTCGTGGGAACACACTTACATATTTGACATTGGCGATAAGATGAAAACCATCGGGGATGGAGGTGTTCTGGTATACTTTCATGCGCCACCGGACAGTGTAATGGCCTGCCGGGCATACAAAGGTAGTCGTGAACTAACGATATCAAGATGGGCAAACACATTCGTCGATTGTTGGTCAGGCGAAGTCGATGGCGATAAAGCCTTTTGCAAGTACTATATATCTGTCGCGAACCTTGGTAGTGCCTGTCGAAGCGTCAGGAGTCCTAGAATCCATTTAGATAGTAACAAAGTATTAGTTTGTCTTAAGCATCAGTATTCATAACCCACAGGTATGATCAATGCAACATCAGGGTTTAAAGACTTTAAGAATACTGTACTTTTCGGCGGTCTTAGCTGGAACCGAATACCTCTTTATATTCTTCGTTCGACATAGAGTGGCTACAGGACATATGCAAGAAGTAAACGATACGTCATCCAGCCGAGGCATGAGGAGAACAAGGAGTCGCTTTGAGTTACTCATGGAATCCGAGTCGATAGCATTGTACAATGATGGTGTTACAGGACATAAAATGACTCTGGAATATACCTTGGTCTTGCAAACTCTCAACGGAATCCACACTGCTTCTTGATAGGAGCGGATTTATCGCGGGATCAGGACCAAACTGCTTCCAAGTCATTCCGGCAATACGGGGGATCTTCTAGGCTAACGTTCTTTTGGGTGGGGATGGATGTTGAGAAAATTGACGTGAACGAAGAGAACAGCGGCTCAGAGGAGGAGATGCTCTCTTTATAACCTGGTCTGCATCACCTGTTCTCGTCCAAGCACGATGCTCGATTTGGCCTTTCCTGTCCATCTGGTAAAATTAAGGTTTGGGGCGAAGCTGATCTGCTTCGTCAATGCACAGTGTTCGATGACAATGCATGCACGTTTTGTTTACGAACAGGTCTTCACCGTGGCCCTTTTCCCCCTGAAATCAATCTCAGCGCTGTGTGTACATGCAGTTATGCACAATAGTCTACACTATGCGATTCGTTTTCCGTGTTCCTGTTGTTGACGAGATTTCTTTTTCTTGCTTTGTCCCGCGGCCTTACCAGTTTCGATTGCACTTTTTTTTCAGAGTCACACAACAGCGGAGTATAACGAGATGTGGTCTTTCAGCTTTCTGGACCTTCATCGAATGTACGCATAATGTGGTTACCATGTGCTTCCGCGTCTCGCAAGGCTGATTTTACATGGTGACTAAGAAAGTTGCTCTCGATAACGGGTATCTTTCTCGACATATATTATGCAGCGTATTACAATGTTATACTCACAGGCCATTCGATTGCACAACTTGTAGAAAATGGACAGATGTAGGACAAGAGCTGCGCAATACATCGGAAAAACGAATACAAACAGCAAAGGAATGATTTGTCCGTATGTGAAACGCGCTGTGGTGCGAATAGACCGCACTTCTAACACTGTGGTCATATCACTCGTGTTGCTCAAAAGTCGCGTCAAGTCGCTGATAAATAAACGCCTGTGTTTTATAAAGCAGTTGAAGATTAAAATCGAGGCTAAGTAGGTATTGAATAGGATGTGCTGACATCGGAACCTGCTATGGAGGACTCGCCGCTGGTGACTGCACCTGGACAGAACTTGCAATGGGTGCTAGTGAGCTCGGCTTGTTCCGCCTCCAGTATCTGCCTCGAGTCCTCTCCCGCCACTCGTTCCTGTTCAAGGTCTTTTTCACCTTATCCAGCTCGTCGTAAATCCTGTTGACATCTTGCAAGATAGTGCGTTGAGTGACCTGGGCGGCATGTTGCTCGTCAGAGATCGTTTCTACTACGAAGCGATTCTCAATAGAGAGGTTGGACTTGTTGTCGATGCAATATTTGGACTCGTAGTCGTTGGCATCCTTTTCGTTGGCACCATAGTAAATGTAATCTGGGGAATAGTTGCCATTATGACGCTCCCTACTGAGGAAGATAAATTCCACATCTACAAACGCGATCTCGGTTGGTCAGAATCATTACGGTATGTATTGTCTTCTATTGACGAGCAATATGTCACTTCACCTATAACATGCTTGCACATACCTGCGATAACTCCGGACCACTGATTGAGCCAAGCAAGTTCACCTTGTTCCTTGCTTTCATTAAAGGCATCGTTCATCACAGCTACGTTGATCAATTGTTTGACACTGTTAATGGACTGGGTGCATGTACATGTAGGCAACACCATGAACGTCCTAATTAGAAATACACCAGTACTTACCGATGAGTAAATTGAGAAACAGAATTGAGGTAAAGGTGAAAAAGATTGTCATCAAAATGTGGAAGGCGGCTCCAGCCGATTC
>MU617294.1:0-16574 GCA_025201705.1 Dissophora ornata
TTTTACCGGCGCTCATGCTCTCCTCTCCACAAGCATGATCGATAGACAAATCAAACTTGGACTAGATAACAATTGTTGCACGAATCATCTCTGTCTGTCTCCGTATTTTGTTGCATCAGCATCAACGACCACAAACAAAGCTTCGACTTCTAAACATGTATCGTGTGCACCCTCTTTTCCTATCAGCTTTTCCTAACGCCCCTCCCTCCCTTTTTCTCCCTGTGCAATCTGCACTGCTGCAACACCGAGTGCCTCAGATGATGGCAATATTAAAAAGATCGTCTGGATGTTAGTGTGTATCTCTCTGCAAGAACCACTCCTGCTCTCTTGATGCCATGGAAAGCGAGAGTCACTCTACTTTACCTTTCATACAAAAGAAAAGAAATCTTCCTCTTTTTTTTTTATTCCATTTCCAACGTCTTCGTTTTCAAAACATATCTTGTACAAATTATCCTTGTCTTCCTCCCTCAATCTATTTCTCTCCCCCATACTTCAATCTCTCCGGTATCATTCATCGATCGTCTCTGCAGAATATGGTCCCTGAAAACCCCTCCACAGCTGGAATGGCACGTCGGTACTCCTCGCATTCGTATTCGCATTCGCAGCAGTGGCAGCAACATCAGTACATGGCCTGCCAAACACAACAAGCCCTCTCGCCTCCACCATCGCCGCCCCTCTCTCCAGCGTCCTCGACGGTCTCGGAAATGTCCATGTCTAGTGTCGATTCGGATCCCGAGCTAGAGCTGCTCGAACAGGGGAAAAGACAAGAAGGTCTACATAAATCGGAAGTAACGTTTGTCCGACAAGGATGGCTGGAAGACCATATTGCCAGGGCCCGGGCGATGGCAGCAGCAAAGGCAACTAAGCAGGTGTAATACCCTGTTCAAGCTTCGGTTGATTTCAGTTAGAATTTCCTAAGTCAAAAGACAAAAACGTTTGGGATTCATGCGCGCCATAATTGTGTTCATGTCAAATAAAACGCGGTCACCACCAAGGCGCATTTTTTTTTTTTTTTTTTTCACCAGTATCGATATGTTTGTCGCTTGTTTTTTTTACCTTGATACTGAGTTTGTTGTGGGAACGACTGAGCATGAAGCAAGGCTTGCCTCCATTGCCTTCCGACTTTTTTTTTTTTTTTTTTCATGCAGTCGCTCCGCGACGAGGAAAGGGGGATCTTGACGAAGCACACTTCACATTCACCTTGGTACATTCAAGCAGAACACACAATGAAGATCCTGGGACTGATCAGGTATATACAACAAACTAGAATGACAGAAGATAGGACATGGCACCCTTAGGGGAGCTGAGAAGACACACGTTTAGCCCCCTCACACTCAGTCCACACTTCACACTCCTTTGTATGCAGCGGCGGGAAGGACAGCTTCTACAACCTAATGCAATGCGTTGCTAATGGGCACGAAGTCATTGCTCTCGGAAACTTGCATCCCGCACCCCAAGACAAGAAAGGTACACCGAAAGCAAGGCCTTACGCTCCGCTCTATCCTTTATTAAATTGATCAAAGTGCTAACATAATGCAAAGACGAACTGGACTCGTACATGTACCAAACCGTGGGCCACGATGTGATCCATCTCTACAAGGACTGTCTGGATGTGCCGCTCTACCGACAGGAAATCAAAGGAAGACCCATTGAACAAGGATCGGACTATGTCGAGACTGCAATGGATGAAACAGAGGATCTGTTTGAGCTCCTCAAGAAAGCAAAAACCGCGCATCCCGATCTACAGGCCATCAGTGTTGGAGCAATCCTGTCCAACTATCAGCGGATACGCGTTGAGAATGTGTATGTTTCTTTCTGTCATACTGTCGCTCGCCATTGCTAATTGCTCAACAAAAGCCCGTTCTCATCTATCCTTTTTCTTCTTTAACGAATTTTATCTTTTCAGGTGCGGGCGTTTGGGGTTGGTGGCACTGGCGTACCTGTGGCAAAGGAACCAAGAAGAATTGTTGCATGAGATGGCGCAAGCAGGTGTAAATGCAATCCTGATCAAGATCGCGGCCATTGGACTCAAGAAGCAACATCTTGGTCGGTCGATTGGAGACATGTACCCATACCTTTGTCAGATGAATCAGGAATACGACTTGCACATCTGTGGCGAGGGCGGTGAATACGAGACCATTACTTTAGACTGTCCTCTTTTCAAGCGCCGGATTGTCATGTAAGCTTTTGCCGAAACTAGGACGCGGGTAGCTAATGCAGATCATATATAACGAGGAGATCTAACGGTGACGATGACTACCACACTTTTTTTTATAGTGATGAGTCTGAGACTGTCATCCACTCTGACGACCATTTCGCTCAAGTGGCCTATCTACGATTCAAAAAACTACATCTGGAGGATAAGACGGAAGATGACATGGATTCTGGCTGGATGTCTGAGATGAATTTGGACCCTGTTTGGGATGCAGACTCGATCATGATGCCGATCGAGGACATTGTGTGTTCGAAACAGCAATTGAAAGGCTCAGACACGTTAATTTCCTCAGGAGCCTCTACATTTTGTGGCCGCTCCAGCGTCGATGAGAAAAATAGTACCGCCCGATCAGGCTATCGGTCTAGATTCTCGAAACATCGGAGTGATATTGTTTGCGCAATCGGAGGAACAAATGCTTTTGAGATGCCAAATTTTGAGGCTAGGAGGCATCTGAGCATTGCTGAAGAGACTACAGCATGTCTTCAGAATGTCCAAGGTACTGTTTCTTCTACCAACGGGATGAATTGCAAGGTATAATATCTTGGCTGCTGAACTAATTACCAGCTGTTTTGCCTATATTGAAAAAAAAAAAAAAGCAAAACTGGAGCGGATTGGACTGACTTGGGCTGAAGTCGTCTTTATGCAAGTCTTCGTCACTGACATGGGAGATTTCGGTGTCGTGAATTGCGCCTACAAAACATTCTTTGGGATCAATCCTCCGCCACGCGCCTGCGTTGGTGCCAACTTGCTCAACTCGATTCGTATCCAAGTGAGCTGCACGGCAATCCACAAGGAAATTTCGAGTCCAAATCCTAGGCAGACTTTACATGTTCAAGGCATCTCGTACTGGGCTCCAGCCAATATCGGTCCTTATTCACAAGCAACGGAGGTATAAACTCATTTTTTTTATTATTATTTTTTATTGCACTCTATTTATGTGGATACTAAAAACATAACACTTTTTATTTTGAATCAGCAATCGTATCATGCATTTATTGCAGGGCAGATCGGGATGGTTCCTCGCACATTAGAAATCCCTGCACCTTCGTCCTTGGCCAAGGAAACAGCTTGGTCATTGCGCAACCTGTCACAGATCGCGACAGTCCGTCAGTCAGATCTTGTTAACAGAACAGCGCTCTGTATAGTATATGTGACGAGTCCTGAGGATTTCGTACCTGTGAGAGCAGCCTGGGAACACATCGCAAGCAACAAAAACCCGGCGCCACTATTAGCGATTTGCATGCCTTCACTGCCAAAGGGCGGACAGGTCGAGTGGCAGGTAATCCTGCACCACGGCAAGGTGTATGCTGACAAGAAACAGCAGCTCACCACAAGCGCAGGAGAGGATGAGGACGGATATGAGACGGACGATGATGATATGTATCAGCTTGAGAAGCGTGCGCTCCACCCGAGGGCCTTGCAGCTTGCCCACAAGCAGCTCCCGTCAGCATCTGCCATCAATGGCGCTGTAGTTAGTACTACAGCAGTTGCACCCGAGCCGCAGTGGAAGGCAAGGACGCAATCATGGTTCTTGTCGCCTATGCTAATGGCGCTTTCGGTAGTGCACCTTCCAGAGACTTCTTCTCTAGCATCCAAAATCTCGCTCCTTTCGGTGTCAAACGAAGCCAGCAAGAAGTCGGAGAGTAATGTACTTGCAAGGGATGTGGTGAAAGATATGATGGCGATGATCATCAACGCAATGGACCGCGTTCTGGAGAGTCATCTCTCGCTTCCAGCAGGGCCAGGAATCGAAGGTGGATGGCAAGATGTGGTGGCAGTGACTCTCTATTACCATGATACCCTCATTCAGGAACCCGAGCTTCTAGGCCCGACGTTTGAGGAACTGTTGTCCGAATTTGCGGTGCCTTCGTCAGCGGCGTCGCTGTCAGCGACGACTCTGACAGGAACATCAAGCAATATAGCCGTCACCTTGGTGCCTGTTCAAGCCATCGCAGACTGCGGCGTGCTGGCGTTGACCATGCATGCCGTTGGCAAGATGCCAACTATTCCAGGGCTACTCCAGGCATAGACACATCGATAGAAACTGCGACGAATGAAGAGAATATCCGCACTTCGTACTTCTTATTTAATATCTATATATGCTATTGCTTATACTGCTGCCCTGACCCCCATTCAACGCCTCCTCTTGCGCCTGGAGTCGCCGACTCCTCCTAAGCCGCGTTCTTTGTGCAATTGATTCGCCTTCATCATCATCTTCCACTTCAGAACCGACCGGTGGGTCTCTCACCCTTCTAGAATGAGACCGAAGCAGTGGCGCATAGTCTGTCGGTGGTGGCGTCATGGATTCGACTGGTTGCTTTGTGAAATGTCGTCTCCGACGGATCTGCGCTCGATCTTCCTCCTCCTCTTCATCCCCAAACAGATCACTATCGATTCTTTCTATAGACGGTGGTTGATGTTGTGGCACCTGTGGATGTTGTCGCACCTGTGGAGGCAGTCGCACAGGCTCTTGTTGCGCACCGACTTCCACAGGAACAATAGCAGCAGTAACCGCTGCACCATCAACAGCACCAGCGGCTCCAGCGGCGGCTGGAGCCTCCTGATGCTCTTCATGCAGGTTGTGAAGCCGCCGTCCAACGAGATACTCTTGGTCCCTTACATACTGGCTCCATCCTCGAAGGATGACCAAACTCTCCTTAAACCCAAAGAGTATCAAGCTTATCATCATCACTGTCGGGTACGTTTGTCTAAATACCCTGAGCCGCGTTGCGCCCGTCAGTCCTAAAGGTCGAATAAATGCGTTGAATTCTAGTCAGTCAGACCAAGCCGATAACAATGCTCATATTAAGACTCGGATCAAGGAAAGCAGAGTACTCACCCAGTCCCTCTGCAGCGATCCAGGCTAGGACAAAAGGCCCACCGACTGCCAACGCGGCCATGCCGAGGGCTGGAAGAATCAAACGGCGCGTCGCTAGCATAGCATCCCAGTTCTGAACATTCGCTCCATTAAATACTCTGTTCATATCCGCTGCGTACCGGTTGTTGGTCATGACGCTTAAGATGCGATGGATGATCTTCATGTACAGCAACCCCACCGCCCAGATCACTGCAAAGATGATGCCCGATTCGGGGTCATCCACCGAGGTCCGGAGGGGCAAGACCACATAGAGCTCGACCATGAGCCCCAGAGTAAATGGCATCAGAATACCAAACATCAGTCCGAAGTAGAGCAATTTGGCACCGAGATGGAACAAATCCTTAGCGACTCTTATCTGTGCCTTGAAATCGATCGGCTGCAGGCCATGTGAGGTGATGGTAAGGATTTTGGATGATGTCCAATCCACGACAAACCAGACCCCCCGCAAGGCATAGACTCCAATGAGAGCTGCGTAGACATCATGGACTTGTCGCTCGGTCTTGAGCTTAACGATGGCCCGACCCACGATGACTAGAATTTGTGAGGAAATAATGAAGCAGATGTAAGGAAATAAAATAGTCGGTTCATCCACGAGGTGTTGGCAAGTACGACAAATGGCAGATGGCAAGGAAACATACCAGGAACAATGACAGAGAGAACTAAGAATGCCATGATAGACGTCCATAGCAGCACGATAAATGTCATCAGTCGATACCTGAAATGAGGTGGTGCGTAGACAATAATAGTGTTTTCTTTGGGATCGATAAGACCGCCTCTTCGACGTGTCGGCAGCTCCATTAGTGGGTCAATTTCGCCAGGAAGGTCTTCACTGGGATCCAAGGCATTCCCATCCTCATTCACAGGAACCAACACACGACGATCTTTCAGATGGAAATTGCGGTCCGAGTTGGGTACACGCAGCAAACCTCCATCCCGTACAAAAATCACCGGTGCGTCAATATCCAGTTCCTCGCCACTCCCCACAGTCTGGCCGTTTTGGTCAGCCCGGCCAGGGATCGGTGGGCGCCATCGCAGCAGCCACGCTTTCCAGCTACGGTAGACAACGTATCCTTCTTCGTCGTAATAGCGTTGACCTTCTGAGGCATACATAAACGAACTTAATCGCAGCCAGTGCGCAAGCTTGCGCCACCAGGCTGCAAAGAGAATCTTGAGGCGACTTGTAGGGTTCAACCAGCGAGCAGTCAGCGGGAAGACCAGATGGAAGAGCAGCAGTTCGACTGGCAAATCTGAGATTGGTTCACTAGACATTTCAAATCTGTCAATTTTAGTTAGTTCTCTTACGCACTCCCACAGGAGACACACGCTCTATGACCGAGAAATGCGCAACAAGAGAACTTACTCAACTCGCCAGCGAAGTGGCAAGACTCCTTTCAACAATAAGTTCACTGAATGAATCGTCATAGTGATGCCAAGAATGATCAGGGTAAAATACATGAACGCTCCTGAAGCAAGCTTGCGCAGCTGTAGCAGAGCAGGTCTTTCCAGAATCTCGCGGATGGGATGGAACGCCTCGTCGTTGGGATCACGAATGAACCACATCACTCCAGGTCTCACGATCCCGCGACAATATCCGACAAAGTATGAAAAGTTGAACATGAATGCAGTCCCGACAAGCCAATGTAAGACAAGCGATATGTTTGGCGAAAACCTATAGAACGCTATCCGGGAAGCAACAGTCGCGTCTTTGAACAAGGGAAGGGTCGACAGTCCGATAACGACTCCGCAGAAGAGTGGGAATAAAATCATCTCAATGGCGACAAAAAACGTGATCTGTAGAACATTGTATGAGAGGCATGTTAGTCTAAGGTTCCTAGAAAACTGTGGTTTTCGCAGTCTTTGATTATATTACCTTGAGAATCAAGCCCTGCTGACGAAGGACGTCCCGAGCCATTCTGGCAAATGTATGCCCATAGGCGTTCTGGGTCTGGACAAAGTAAAGGTATGCCACTCCAAAGAGAATCGCGTAGCCGATCGTGATCGCTGCAAATTTGTCTCCTGATGAGGTGCCATACGCCAACTCCGTCCATTTCTGAGCGACATGGTGCATGATTATAGTATTTGTGTCATTCAGAGCTGGCTGTCCAGGTATCAGTGTCTCCGTACCCACAGAAATAGCGGAATCCTTTGGGGATATGTCCTGAACTATTCCAGATGCACCGATTTCGATGACAGCATTCCAGGTAGGCAAAATGTGGTTTTGATACAGCATCTCGAGCGGTTGAGAGTTGATTGTGGTTATTGCCTTCGAAAGCGCGGCACCAGCATAAGGCAGCACGCGGTCAAAGATGTAGTCCATAATAGGGTCAGTAAGTCGGCTGAGGAAGGCGTGTGGCAGACGAAGGATGTTGAAAGGGCTCATCAGGAGAATAGTTTTGCCAATCATAAACGGAATCCAGACCCCGAGTCCCAGAGTTGCACAAATCAAAGCCGCTATCAGCAGAGAATTTTGGAGCAGTAGCCAGAATGAGCCATGCATACCGATGACCTCCAAGACGCCATCCAACTCCTCTACGTTGAGGTCTTCGAGTTCATCATCTTGATCAGCAACCGCTGGCGCCGGAGGTGCTGGAGGTCGGGGTGGCGGAGGTGGGTTGACTGGCGCTGCAGGCGGTGCTGGAGGGAATTGTCTAGCGGGAATATCTTCTTGCAAAGGATTTTGTTCCAGTTGATTTCCAGCAGCGTGTTGAAGCCGCAGCCGCATGCCTCTCTCATTGATTTGTCGGATCATCTCTTGGCGGCGCGCCTCTCTGGCATTTATTACTGGTGCAAGTCCTTCCACTGGCTGTTGTGGCTGCTCTACTTGTGCGCCTTCGTCGTCGCTGTCACTGCCACTGTCGCTACCGTCACTGTCGTCACTAAGATCTGCGTCCCCTTCTACAACTGCCTCAATGTGATGTTGCGCTGCGATGAAACGTTCAACGGCGTGCTCCATGTTGAATCCTGGCGCTTCTACCTCGGCTCCAACCATTGGTGCAATGACATCATCTATGGCCATCCGTGCGGCCTCGCCCTCCTGGTTCTGAAGTACCCATTCGCGGAGCAAAAATACTGCCACGAAGACCACAAGGACAACTGAGCCAATGAACTGACCCTCAAAGCAATCCAGAATGAACTTGCTAAAGAGAACGAAGATTGGTATGTCAGGGCATACCCACATACCCGAGTTGTCTCCGTCATTCACTGCAGTTGATTCACGAAATAATCGTCTCCTTACCTGATCCACTGGTGCTCAGGGGCAATATGTTGAAACAGGAGAACGGAAATCCCCCAGCGCAGCTTGTCAGCATCTGCATCTGCGGTCATATTATGTAGAGATGTGATGTTGTGGCTGGAGGTGAAGAACGAAGTAGAGTTCCATATTGGGGTCTCCAGCCCATTGGCTCTGTATGCAAATGTCTCCCCGATCCAGAAGTAGAGTCGCCAAATCCATATCGTGAAATACGGAAGCATCACCAACCAGATGAAAGTAACGAGGATGGCCCGTAGAACTAAGCGCGTCATCTTTGCCAGCTTCTCGATCGCCCTCCCGATCAGAACTCTCTTTGGTATTGTTGCTGGCATTTCGGGCGAGTATACTATAATTGCGCGATGTAGGAACAATCTTGGAGTTAGTGGCTGAATCGATCGTGGAACTAAAAGAAGTTGTTGTTACTTCAAGGTGGCGGTTACTTACTGGGAGTAAACGAAAAACTATGCTTGCACAGCTCGCAGTATCTGTCCAGGATATCAACAGTAAATATTGAAGAACCATCAGTATCATGCCTGTACATCTCCAAGTTCAATGATCCACTTGGCAGCAGCGATGAAAGCGGTAACGACTTGAGGCTCCTATTACCTCTTGTTGCTGTGCTCCAGCCATTCCAGCAGACTAGGTGAATAGGAAGGGTGGAGAAAATGATATGTTGGTTGTGAGCACGCAGTCGATATGTCGAAGCCTTTTGAGTATTGCAAGAAGAGCGCCGCACTTACCAGTCCTGATGCACATGGCGAATGCTTCCTGAGCATTTGCAGGGATGGAACAATGGTTGTTCTAGAGTACCCTCAGACCGGCAAACTCTGCAGATCTCTATTGCCGCGTAGCGAGATATTGTTGCGGTTAGGGCGCCTTCATGTTCTTTCAGTGGATTTGGTATTTGTAAAATCCCGGTTAGTGGAGGCTCCTTGTACCTTCGTCTTCTTCCATGGCGGATATGGTGGTGGTGGTGGTGGTGGTGGTGTGTATGCTTTGTGTGTGTGTGAAGTATTGCAGGTCGTTTTCAGGACATGATATTACAGCTCAGAGACGAGCAGGTGGTCTTGCAAAAGACAACGCGTTAAAAAAGAAGCGGACAGAGGAGACGATGAAGGCGAGCAAAGGCATTGTGAATGGCCATGCTTGCGGCGGTTTGTGGGGCACAGCTCACGTGCAGTGGCAACGGAGCGAGGAGCTGATCAGAGCATTTCCGATCAACATCAATTGACACTCATTTGACTCGGAGTGTCAACTATGGACGCATTGTGAAACACGAGAATGCTAATTTATGTCAATCTCTGAAGCAAATAAAACAGTCGGTTTTGGAAAGCAAGGACAACCCAACGCTACATCAATGCGCCTGATCCCCAGGGATTCGTCTGCCACAACAATATGAGGGCCGAGCACCAGGCTCTTCAGCATCAACATGGGCAAGACCAGCAGGCCCTGGCGCAGGAGCAGAGGCAGGAGCAGGAGAATCTAATGCAGCAGCAACATCTACAGTTTCAGGATCAGCAGGCAACATTCTTTCGATTGCAAAATGAGTACCGTCAGGAACCAACACCACTCCGGGAGCATGAGTTGTTGATGCTCCAGCAGGCTGGACAACACACCCAGGAGATGTTTGTACAGCAACAACAACACCTTCTGGAACGGCATCAGCAGGATCAGCTTCGATTGCAGGAACGGCAGTGGCACCAGGAACAGCTCTTGCTTCAGCAGCTTCAACAGCAACAGCAACATGAACAACAAACGCAGCAACATCAACAGCAGGAACAACAGCGCCTACAGATTCAGCAGCAACAGCAGCAGAGCCAAGCAACATTCTTCCAACACCCGCAGCAACCACAACAGCAGCGTTACGATGCAGCGGATGAGGCCATGGATGTGGACGACGACGATCAATTGGAGTCAATTTCATCGACCATTATCAGCCTGCGACGACAGCCTATGTCAATTGAAACAGAGGCCATGAAAGCCTGGACGTCTGGCCCAGCGCCAGGATCTACTGATGCGAGCCCCGACGCAATCGTAGTCTTTGATACGAATGTCCTGATTTCCCACCTCAACTTTCTACAGAAATTGATCGAAAAACATGGAGCGGGACCATTGATCAGGAGAAACAACAATGGAGCCGTGAGCCTGGAACCCCGCATCTTCTTTATTATACCTTGGGCCGTGGTTCAAGAGCTCGACGGATTGAAGGGTGGCGGTAGAGGAGGAGGGGAGATGGACTTGTCCATAAAAGCCCGACGCGCTATCCAATATCTGGAGGAGGAACTGGGAAAGCCTTCGGATGAGAGGAGGATCAGAGCACAGCGTACGAGTGAGCGGGTCGAGAAACAATTGGTATGTGCAGTCCAATTAGTCGTATTGAATATGAGAGGCCAAATGGATGCGTGTTCGGTTATTCATTTGCGAACCGTTTCGAATGTAGACGAACGATGACACCATCCTGGACTGCTGTCAATACTTCCGTTCCCTATACCCAAACAAGAATATCAGAGTCACGTTGTTCTCCAACGACAGAAACCTCTGCGTCAAAGCGTTGATCCATGATATCAATACCGTCTCTCACAGCAACACGGCCTTTGAGATCGGCACCGTAACTGCAGCTATCTTGGGGAACAGTCAGGCGCAGATCGATGAGGATGACATGATGCTGGACCACGACGATGGCCTGGGCGCCAACCCAGAAATCTCAGCAACGAAAACACGAAGCTTTTCAAGCGATAGCAAGGTCTCAATTGCTTCCAGAAATTCAAAGGGCAACTATAGGACAGAAGTCAATGATCGCGAGATACAGCGGATCAAGTCAACTTACAAGGTCATGAAAGCACCCGATGGCATGGATCCACAGCTCTTCGATCTGACGAGACATGTTGTCAAGAATTTGCGGAGATATCTTGAGTTTGCAGTGCCAGATCATTTGAAGGCTGCATTTGGCGATGACTGGAGGACCGTCACAGACTATAATGCAAACCGGGTCAAGGAGGAGGATATTGAGTACGACTGCAGGCGTTTGGCACAACCGATCCAGCTGCTACAAAGGTATTGGAGGACTGTCTTTGTGGATCTATACGGATCCGTCAGGATGGGGAACCAGGCAAGGACTCGCCTGGATAGCCTTCAGAATTTTGTCAAGAGCTGGGATAGAGTCGACACGTTTGGACTTGGGAAGGTATATAAGAAGGATCTGACGGTGTTCCTGGAGGATATCGATGCCGTTTTGGACGGACTAATGACCAAGCCTGAGAAGAAGCCAGCGGCTGTAGCAGGGGTGACTGTGTCAAAGCCTGAGCAGCCTAGCAATCTGTATTATGACACGCCGAACAGAGTGCGGCTGATCGAGGACTGGAAGAAGTGCTGTCGTGCGCTACAGGACTAGGCTGCCCGCGAATGTCCATCTGTCTCATCTACCCCTTGTTTGGTTATAGTTTAAATGTTGGTGATACACGCCAACAGTACATACTTGTGTATAAATTAGACTTATATTGAACCTTCTCGAACGCGAAATCGCTGTTTGAGTGTTCACCCTCCGAGCGAGGCGTGCTTGTGATCGTTAGACAACACATGGACCATTTAGAGTGGGATCGCCCAAAAAAAAAAAAAAAATCCGAAGCGGTGTCCATTAGTCACTGTGTTGGATGCTTTTAAATATGTACATCAAGCACACATCTTTAATATTGGTGAGTATATTGATTCTACTGCGATGACTGTATGTACATGGTCTACATTACACAAACGTTCAACGTTCGCTCTTCTTTGTGATGAAACCGATTGCGCGTGGTGCATCGAAACCTCGCAGAAAACTTTACTTTGTTTTACCCGCGAAAACCAGTGCTGGGCCTGCCAAGATATTGGCCTCGTCCATCACGGTGAGAGGCTTCGAGGTGGCAGTGACGAGGACATAGACATATCCGGTCGCAGCTTTGGGAAGGGCGCACTTGTTCAATGGCGTCACGACGACTATGTTGCTGAAAATGAACTGACAGAACAGGTTGAGGGTCTTGAGGTGCGTGTTCATACCGTTGTATGAAACCTGCATAGTGCCCGAGTTACTGCTCTCCATGAAGGAGGGGTCCATCATAGAGCTAGGGTCCTCGGAGCTAGGGTCCTTGGAGCTAGAGTCTGATCTCTTGAAATGCTCCGAGGGCTTGGAACCGCTGGAACCACTGGAACTGCTGGAACTGCTGGAATGGCTGGAGCTGCTGGAATGGCTGGAGCTGCTTGAACCAAAAGTGAGCTTGAGCTGTGTGAATGGGGTAATTCCGAGCTGGAAAGGGCATGACTTGATAAAGTTGATAGCGATAGTGATGACTTCGCGAGCGGTCAATGGAGTATCGAATGGGTAGGGGGAAGCAGCTCCACCGAGGAGCTCGTTAAGGAAAGTAGAGTGGCGAGCCTCAACTGTGGTGATGGTAGCAGCAGCCGTCAAGATGTTGCCATTCAGACCAGCAACCTGACCGAGGTAGGCAGAGACACCGGTGACCTCGAGAGCACGGGCAACGAGCAAGAAATCGTGAACATTCTTGACAGGGAACATGTACTTGCAGGCAGGGACAGGAGTTCCGCCCAGGGCCTTGATGACCGTCGTCAGGATTTGGACGTGGGTAGCCTCTTGGTTGGCAACGTTCACGAAGTTCTGGCGGATCGAGCTAGAGTAACCGCTGCTATCGTAGTCGCTGCTGCTGAACTTTGCGAGACCCCACTTGTAGAATGCGGCCTCGAGATGCTCCAAGGTCAGAGCAAAGTTCAAAATCGCCAAAGTTTGCGTGTTGCCTGTGGTAGTGGCCGGCATGCCTCCCATAGGTGTCGTCATGTTCATGTTGGTTGGCATCGCTGCAGTGGGCATCGTCATGGTAGCCTTGGTTGGCATCGTTCCATTAACCTTCATCCCAGTGGTCATCGCTCCAGTGGCCATCGTGGTTGGCATCGCTGCAGCGGTCGTCATTGTCATGGTCTTGGCCTTGGTTGTCATTGATCCAACCATCGCTGTTGTCATCGCCCCAGCGGCTGTGGTTGTCATCGCTCCAGCAGCTGTGGTTTTCATCGCTCCAGCGGCTGTGGTTGTCATGGCTGCGGTGGTGGACTGTGCCACTGCGACCGCCGCGACGGCGGAGGCGATAACAATCAAGGAGAAACGCATGTTGTGGATATTGAAATTACTGTGAAATTTGAGTGAGGAGGAGTGTAGTGTCAGAGATGTTGTGAATGTGTGGGGTCGTTTGAATGCAGTGAGGAATTGACGATGCGGGAATGAGGATAAAAAAATACGGAGGGGAGTGTGCTGGTACTTATAAGCTTTTGCGGAAGCGACGAAGGTCAGAGTGTCGTGCGTGGAAGTGCATTCACGATGTATCAGGACAGTGCCAGGAAACGCGGAATAGCGGAAAGGAGCCAGACTCAGCCCTTTGACGGTACTCGCTGTAACATATGGGGATGGATCGCCAGTAGTCTACTTGGGGGTACTAGCCTTTCTGTAGTTGTGTGGTATATATCTCTGCAAACGCGACAAGTCGATTGGATAGAAAGATGTAGCGACCGCAGCGCGTTTTGCGCATGGGCGAGTTGTGTACCTTCTCTGAAGTGGCATCGCCATGTATCACGTATTCTGATCAATGCCCCTCTTTGGCAATATCTCTCCGTACAGTGCCTATCCATGCTTCGATGCTATTTATGGATTGCGCTAGATCTTTTGCGCTGCTTGTTCAGCTGTCGCGCTTCCTTGTCGCATATTATTAACATCGAACAAATGTACATTTGACCTCTCAGTCTCGCTCTCGTCACTGGAAAGAAAAGTAAGATCCCTTAATGAACACGACAATTTTAACAATTTTAAATGAAAATTTAATTTTTAATGTCGCACACGCACAATCGGCAAGAGGACAAATAATCCCATAAATGGTGCTCTTATTGCCCCACCAATATTGCCCGAGGTGAAAACGCGACAACCAGGCACAGTGCACCCTAAGGGTCAACAGCTTATGTTCGGAGGTACAGAGGACTACCAAAGTACAGTATGTCGACCTTCGCAGTGATCTCGGGAAGCAGCGCAGAGACGACCATCCATTGATCAGGGACATCTAGTGCGATATACTTCGCGCTGGAGTATATGTAGACTATATCGGAGGTGAGGAGGTTTTTGTTCGTGAGGCACGGTACAAAAAATGCCCTATACTCCACGGGACGAAGGGGATCTCCTCTTTTAAAGTCTTTGCGAATAGTCGCAAGATCGCGTCCCTACTTATAGCCATCTTGCCGTTCTTTCATTCCATGAATCGGCATCTGTGCGCCATGTAGGTACTACTTGCTACTGATCTGGCACGCTCTCGCTCTTAGTATCGTAGTGTAGATGCCTGTATAGACTGCGGTTCGTCAGGCATTCAAGATAGGTATGTCTTGCTTGCCAATCATCTAATTTCCGATGCTTGGTCAAAAATAGGAGGCTCGACTTATTTTGGAGCCGCTTTCTCGGATCTAGGGCCACATTGCCATGGGATGGCAAGCCCTGCTTGTGAGGCGCATCCAGGAGATTTTGTGTTACGCCCTGAAGTACAGATGCTACAAGGTGCTGCTTTAGATTCTATACCAGTGTTACCTGTACTGTAGAGCAGACAAGGCTGCTAAATAATCCTGATGACTTGAATTCACCACTTTTGGATATTGATGATTAGGCGAATATGCGCTTTGCCTCCTTCAGAAACACGAAAAAACGTCAGCAAGAGAGTAAGAGAGAGAGCGCTTGCTTGTAATAGCTTGTCAACGTCATTCGGAGTATTGCTCCCGCTAACTATCCCATATCTTGATTCTCTCTCTACAAATCTCCATACTTGTACGGCTCCTTTAAAGCCGCGAGATATCATCATCGCAGCCTCCCCCTTCTAGTCCGCATCATAGATCACAAAACCTATGCCAGTGGACCTGCCTTGCTAGTTGAATTGTGAAAGCGCTGAGAGATGAATGTATAAAGGTCCTTTGGGTACCTCTCCACAGTCTATTGTGCTGGTGCTTAAATGAGTTCAGCAGGTTGATATAATACATCGCTAAGAGAATCCTGCCTACAAATGCTGCCGTTGTTGAACTTAATGTAATAGCGCCAAAGCGCATCAAGACTAAAGATTCAAAGTCGCATATGGCCAAGATGCAAAGATGATTGAGGCAGTTAGTCATTGACCTATGAGCACTTAATTGCGTATCTACAGCGCCGCATACAACTTCCGCTTTGGTGCTTACTAGAGCCATCATTGACGAACCCGTGTTTTCGGCGATAAATGCATAGTGCGGCTGCGCTCTTGTGGCATCCCTACCCTCCTACGCGTGCTTCGTGATTGATAATTAGTACTAGACTGAGGCGGTGGCAATACTTGATGGACCTCAGGGATGGCGAGCGGACTCGACCGCGCGAGGCTATTGGTTGCGCTGCGCTCGTCCTTTCGAGGCTGCATCTCTGGCAAAACGCTGCACGTAATAGATCTAGGCCAAGACAGGATGCATAGTTTTGCTCCTTTTACGGCTTTAGCATGAGCGTAGACGCTGCAAGTGTGAAAAGATTGGAGCTTTAGTGTTCATGAAAACGATGCAAACAATTGCTGCTGAAACTGAGGTAGCTATTGGTAGGCAAACGCATAGCACGGATTACTCCGTGCATGTTTGTCTTTGCGCATCGGATATTTCATTGCCACTGACGCGTTACGCCTCGACGCTACCTAGACTTTACTCCTTCAGTGGGATTTCTGACTGAAGGCCATTTTTGTAGTCGGCTCCATTCCTTGTCCAATCGGCTGATAGTTGGCTGGGCAAGCGGAGATTAAATGACTTCCTTTAGCCTTTCTGGAATCTCGGGCGCTGTCAACTTAACTACGAAGGCGAGCATGGTGAGTGAAGAAAATTCGCCGATAGTTATCATTTCCGCAGCCAGATGTAAAAGAGGGTTTTGGACGGTGACCATATCGCATGATGGGACGGTTCAGGCAGAAGCTGAGCTGCAACGGCGGGTGTTGGTGCAGAACGGAAGAATAGCGCAGTTGGAGTATTTGTGGTTGGATCATGATAACTAAGATCTGGAGGGAGAAGCGAAGATGACAATAGACGTAGTTTGAGTGGAATGGTCGTTTATATGGACACGGGGTTCCAGTACCCGTACTTGGAATTGAGTCTCTCTAGTCAGAGCGACGATAGTCATGGTGGTGGTGGTAGTTGTAGTAGTTCTGTTGATAGAGCGTTGA
>MU617295.1:0-14499 GCA_025201705.1 Dissophora ornata
CCCCGCCCCTTCATCATCACACCACCAACACACTTCTCATCGCACCATGGGTCAAGGTCAGAGCCGACAGCAGGAAGAGGAGGGCTACTTCAAGTTGGAAGTCAGTCAGAAGGACTCGCTCGTCAATAAATACACAGGTGAGTTATTCCCCCCCTCCCCCTCTCCCGTGCGAGGAAGGGTCCTTCGCGGCTCACGTTTTTTATTGAGTTTTATGGTTCCCTTGGGCCGTTATACTTTTCGCTTCCTTTTCCTTTGAGGACATTAAAAAAAAAATGCGGTCAACGGGCGCGCGTTTAAGAAAAGAAACTGCTTGAGGAATATTATTCCTCTAACCAAGGAAAAAAAAAAAACGCGCTGATGGATGAACACCCAAAAGTGTGCAATGTGCCCAAGTGTGGACAATGAGTGCGAGACGCGGTTGTTGTTGTTTTTTTATGTTTTGGTTTTTTTTGTCTGGGCAAACGCGCATTGTTTGTTCCGGTCAACTTTTTGCAACTCATTCCGACTCAGGAACTTTTTGAAATGGGAGACTCGTGTCCACTAAAAAAAGAAGCTTGTTGTTCCAACGCTTCTACAATGTTGTAGAACTGGCCTCGGTTGCCAAGGGTGGCAAGGTCCTTAAAACCTCGGACGAATTCTTTGGCGAAGGTTCCCAATTGATCAAGGAGGAAGACGCTATCGAAGACAAGAACCGTGAGACCGCTCATGGATTCTGGAAGGTATGCCCTAACTTTGTATAACAATTAGTAATAACGCAATGATGGTTGCAACGGTCGTCTGGAAGGGGGGAAGGGGGCTCTATGATAACCAACTCTATATCTTTTGTCATCTTTTTTTTTCGCGGTTCGTTGTTGCTAGGATGGATGGGAGACTAGGTAAGGAAACAATACCAAAAGGGCGATGATACCACATTTTCGCGTTGTGGTGCCATAAACGAATAGAAACACCAAGAAGCTGATGTCTTTTATGGCCTACGTCGGCTCTTACACAAACAAACAAAAATACTTGTAGGAGACATAACAAGAAGACTCACCACAGCGCCACCATTCAGCTCGCCTGCCAGGCAACCATTGCTGGATTTGACATTGATACCTCGTTCTTTGATGGAAGTCACCCTGCCTACGCATCCGTTGAAGCTTGCCTTATCGTTGAGGGTGCTGAGAACAAAAACGAGGTATCATTTTTTTTTGTCGGGAGTGTATAATCAGAAATTATTGGTGTGGACTGATTGTAGTGCTAGCGCCCTAACATGATCTCTTTTCAATCCTACTCGACAGTGGCAGGAAATTTTGCCCAAGGTGCCTCTGAGCGGCAACTCGCATCACTTTTTTGGAATCAACGGTACGGACGATGCTTTCACTCATGTCAGGCTGAACATGTACCCCGACGGTGGCATTGTAAGTTTTTATTCCCGTGAACTACTGTATGCTGCACAGGAAGAGGGAAGAGGAAATAAAAATGATCACTGACCCCCAAAAAAAAAAAAAAAATACACCGCCACACACACACAGGCTCGTTTCCGCGTTTTTGGAAAGGTCTCTCCCATCTACCCCGACGAGAAGAAAACTTTTGATCTCGCATCCTTGAGCAGCGGAGGCCGCATTATCAAGACCAGCGAGTATCACTATGGAAACCCCTACAACATCCTCCTCCCTACCGCTAGTCTGAACACCCGTTATGGCTGGCAAACTCCTCGTTCCCATGTCGAGGGACACCACGACTGGGTGGAGATCAAGTTGGGAGCCACTGGCATCCTGGAATGGATTGAGGTCGATACGACCCACTTCCGCGGCAACAGCCCTGAGTTTGTCAGCCTGGATGCCTGTCAGAGTGAATACGTAAGCTCTTGCCCCATATGGAGTCATGTATATGATCAAAGAGAATCATGACGTCTGACAAAACCGATCCTCTCATTGTTAATGTTTTCCATAGAACAATGTTCAATTCGACCCTGAAGTCAGGTGGGTTAGCCTCTTGAAAAAGTCTGAGGTGGAGGGTGACAAGAAGAACACTTATAGCCTCGAGGCAACCGGTGAGGCGTACACACATGTTCGTCTCAACATCTTCCCAGGTAAAAGGGCATCACTTTTTTTTTTTTTTTTTCTGTTCTCTTCAAAAATATGACGATAGCACAATTTGAGCCTGCAACTCATCCTTCCTACTCTTCTTCTGTTTTCTTTGGTTGAATAAGATGGTGGTATCTCCCGTCTGCGCGTGCATGGAGTCCGCGTCCCCGAAGTTATTGCACCCCTCGAACTCCTGGTTGTGGAAGAGGAGGAGGAGGAGGAGGAGCTCATTCAGTCTGTGGACGATCTCAAGGTGAACGAGTCTGACAAGCCTGACAACATCAAGCCTGTTGTTCCTGACGTGACCACATTATTGTCCGCAGCTGCAAAGTCATCGACAAAGTCAAAGGCACAGAAAAAGATTACTGTGGTCGAGACGGAGGTGACAGAGACAGAGACGTTCAAGGATGGAAACAACAACAACAATGTGGTCTTGACTTCAGAGGTTTCTTCTGTGACAACGTTGGTCGAGGAGGAGGCAGAGCCTGTAAAGAAGACACCTGCGAAGCGGGGACGTGGCAAGGCTGCGGGCAATGCAGCTGCGACCACGACCAAGACGGTGAGCAAGAAGAAGACCAAGGGTCGCTCTTCGAGTGTTCTGGATGAGGACGGCGAGACTTTTGAGACGACGACAACAACAGCCACGACGGCACCTCGGGCCAAGAAGGCCCGCGAGTGAAGAGAGAGGAGAGAGGATATGACGAGTTGCCTATAGCACTAATAGTTTGATAAGTGAGCCTTTTGAAAACACGAGTGTAGTTCTTTTTTTTGTTTGAATTCTTGAAATGTTTGAATTGTGCTGTCCTCTGCTCTCCAAACCTGGCGTGACTGTTCTGCTCATGCGCCCTTTGTGGGGGTGGAGGGGTGTGGGATGAACAGCATGCGATCACCTGTCCACTTTTTCGCATTCGCTTTCAAGGACAAATCAACCCGCCTGGAGACACCAGACCGCAAGGCCCTTCAACTCATACCCACCATCGAGGCTACAGCGCATCAGACGGTAAAACGAATCGGAATCCCTCCCATTTCAACTCACAGCAACCCCCAGACAAAAAGTATCTCACCAGCTTGTCGCGCGTTATGACGTCTCCTACCGGTTCGGTCTCTGACCTCTTGGCGACCGGGGCAGGGTCAGGAACAGGGGCAGGCACCGGCATCAGTCGGAATGACACGACTGCCCTTGATGCCTCCACATTTATCGACCCCTTCTCAGAGTCCAATCCCTTTGCAGACGACTCTCTGGAGCCCGTTATCTCACCAATGTTAAAGTCCTCACACTCTCTCAATTTCGGCGAGTACTACCCACACCCTACTACGACCGCTGCTGTTGGTGACGATGTTGAAGATGAGTACGAGGAATCTGCGGCTACGGGGTCCTCGTCTTTCTATGGGTCTACCACACTCCCGAAATCCTTTTCGGCCATGAACTTGGCGGGTGGAGCTGGAGCTGGTCTCGAAGAAATATTAAGGACCGGTAGTCCATTTGAAGAGCAACAAGAGCAACATGACTCGGAAGGCGGTTATCAGTCGAATGCGAGAGGAAGTGGAGGAAGGCATCAGCGGTGGAGCAGTGTTGATTCTAATCCGCAATACGACAGTGATGAACAACAGTCGGCGAATGAGCAGGCTACAGTAAGACGTAACGTAGCTGAAGGGCAGTATCGCCCTGAATCAACGCGTTCGCTTGGGTCACAGGTAATGATCCTGACTTTTGTTACATGAAGAATATAGCTCAATTGTGCTGAATATGAACATACTGCTAATACTTGCTACATGATCCCACTACATAGATGTCATTTAGGCTGCCTGAAAATGGCATATTGCCTTGGTTTGAGATTACGGTTGGCGAGCCTCAAAAGGTTGGGGATGTGATCAGTCCGCATATTGTCTACAAGGTCCATATCAAGGTAAAGACAGAACCTCACTCCCCGACATGTGATGGACGCAGGTTGGTTGGTCCTATTCAAATGGGCGAAAAAGTAGCGTCTAACCTTTTGTGCGCTGTGATCAATTACCAGACCAACTCGACCGCCTTCAAGTCAAATGATTTCACAGTACAGCGGAGGTACAGAGACTTTTTATGGCTTTACAATCAACTTACAACTCACAATCCAGGAGTCATTGTGCCGCCAGTGTCGGAGAAACATGCCATCGGACGATTTCAAGACGAGTTTGTAGAGAGTCGTAGGATTGCTTTGGAGAGATGTCTGAGAAAGATGACGGCTCATCCCATGCTCTACGGGGACCCCGATCTCAAACTATTCCTGGAGAGCGACAGCCTTGTTGCAGAGGTAAGGAACTCGACCCTTTTGTCTTTTTGTTGTTGTGATCTATAGCGCGACTGGGTCAGATGCTGATTATTGTTGTCAATTAGATCAAGGAGAAGCGACAGGATAGCTCCAAGGGTTTTATGACCAAGTTTGGAGAGACACTTTCCAGCGCCACTACATTTACCAAAGTGCACGAGACAGACGAGGTTCGTACAGAAAGGAATTGAATTGGCGGCGATATGGACCCTCATCGCAGGATCAAAGAATACTAAACGCGTTTACGTTCCTCTCCTGCTCTGCTTATAACCGACTTCAAAAGTGGTTCGAATCTCGTCGCACTCAACTGGATATCCTCGACAGTCAGCTAAAGTCTCTGTTAAAGGCGATTGAGGCTATTATTAAACAGCGAAAGGACCTTGGCATTGCGTCTGCAGAGTTTGGCGAGAGTATCGTTTCCCTTGCCGGCACTGAGCTAAACAAGTCCCTCGCGAACTCTTTGCTGATCCTTGGTAACCTTAAAATCAAGATCAAGGAGTTACATGACCGACAGGCGCACATGGATGTTCTATCGTTGGAACACACTGTGGACGAGTACATCCGGACGATTGGGTCGATCAAGATTGCGTTCATGGCTCGTGCCAAGTTTAATCAGAACATGGTCCAGGCTCAGAACGATCTCTCAAAGAAAAAGGCCAACTTTGAAAAGATGAACCAACCTAGTCGCAAGACCAAGCCGGAACGTATTCAACAACTTCACCAGGAGATCACAGAGGCAGATCAGCGCGTGGACTCTACAAAGAAGGACTTTGAAGAGATCTCAAGTTTGATCCGGCAAGAGTTTGATCGGTTTGATCGAGAGAAAGTCGAGGATTTTAAGCAGAGTGTGGAAGCCTTCTTGGCAAGCATGGTGAAGCATCAGCGTGAGATTGTGGGTCTTTGGGAGAATTACTTTAAAGCGTTGAATGGAGTTGGAGAGAACCAGAGTAGTCAGGTAGAGCAGCAGCATCATCATCATCGCCAGGAGCAAGTGTCTCCAGCACAGGAGAAATCCACGTCCGCCAGGGCATCGGAAGATGTATCATTTTCGCAGCCCCTTGCGGAGGGATCGTATGCGACCGGAGGAGGAGGAGAGTCTGAGGGGATTCGGACGAGCCGATCGAACGATATTTTGTCAGCAAACGAGTGGAACAGTTAGAAGTTTGTAGAACGCAGTTGCACAGTATGGCGGTCGTAAGCAACAAGTGGAGTGGGAGGGAGGGACGAGCGGTTGAGCATACCATTTTGACCCCACAAGAAATAAACAGACGCATTAATAATTGTTTGCCAGTATACATATGCGGCGAAGGAAGGATGAGCGAAGCAGTGGTGGGTGATGGCTATAATAGGGAACGCGGTGTGTGATGATGATATGTCAGTGATGCCAAGGAGTAGTAGTTGAGTGCTGTGATTTGTAAGGGGGGACTATTAATGTCGTCATGCTGGCCTCCGCCTATAAAATGGGGGCAACCGCTTCACTTTTTTTTGTTTTTATTTCACACAAACCTCTCTCCCTCACCCAAAACAAGCACTTTCCCCACCCCCGAACAACAACACTCACGCATATTCACAATGGTCAGAGTTATCACCTCCACTGCCGAGTACACCGAGCTTATCAACTCGGACAAGAAGGTCATTGTTGACTTCCACGCCAGCTGGTGCGGGTATGTACTCCACTCTTTTGAACTGATCAGTTTCTTCATCGCGCGCTGCATAGCACAGCAGTGCGCAGATGTGCTCCATCTGTTTCTTTTTTTTTTTTTTTTTCTGGCCCCGTCAGCGGTGTTGCACAACAGCACAGCAGCAGCACAGCACAACAATGTTATTGCTTGACTACGCCGCTTCTTTTTTTTATAATCCTCGTACTGGCATGGCATATGGATGGTTTGTGGCAAATTCTTTTTTAGAGTTGGGCGCTCTGCTATAGAACGCAACAGAAGGAAATGGAAAAAAGAAAACATGGTCGGGGGCAAAGCCGACTAGTCGTCGATCACAGTCCGCGGGAGGTACGCATGGTGGTTGCAGCAAAATAAAAAAGCGCGCCATCAACTGCCAACAAAAACCCCCCTCGACCAGCATCTTGCGATAAGGGGGGTGGGGCAGCCGGGAGGGATGTCTTCAGCACGTGAACCCTATGCGCGCGCGCGGGTGAGAGCATCAGCCGAAACCCGATTACCCTGTGCTTCTAGGCGCTTGCGGGATTTTTCCTTTTCTTGTGCGAAAGAAAAACATCGAGGGCGGGGCATCACGGTTGTACAGAGGTCACAGGAAGTGACCCAACCACTTTCCATTCATGCGGATGAAATCAACCCTATTTTTTTTTTTTTTTTTCTTTCTTTCCCTTGTCCAGGCACTTTTTTGTTCAATCATTTCGACCCAGGTTTCGCATGAAAAAAGTCTTCTAATCGCTCATCCCTCCCTGTCCCTTATTTTTTTTTAGCCCCTGCAAGGTCATTGCCCCCAAGTACGAGGAGTTCTCGAAGGAGAACCCCGAAGTCGAGTTTATCAAGGTCGATGTCGATGACCTCGGTGAGGTCAGCGCACTCGCCGGTGTCCGTGCCATGCCCACCTTCCAGACCTACAAGGGTGGAGTGAAGGTCGGTGAGCTCTTGGGTGCTGATGCCAAGAAGTTGAAAGCCCTCGTCGAAGAGATCAAGAATATTTGAACTGCCTAGACTTCCCCCCCCCCCTCCTCCCCTTTTTTTTCCTGCTCTTCTCATTGTCGCTACACCAAACTATTTTCTCGCCTTGGAGCATTAGACCAAAAAAAAAAAGTCGCACCGATTTGTAAATAAATCAAACTGAATTATTTGAATAATACGGGCGGGGTGTTTGGGGGGAAAGCCATGATGATTTTAAGGGTGTATTTAAACTTAGGCCTTTTGCTGCTGTAGAGGTCGTATGAGAATGACCACCACCGGTGATACTAGTTGTTTTACCAAGGAAGATGATATTTTGTGACCATGCAATTTATTTCGCCATCGCATACTCTCGATGGCGTCAACATCGACCCGCGTCCGTTTCGCGTGCTGAATTTAGTACTTGCTCAAAAAATTACAGAATCTACGCTGCCTTGCTTTGCTGCGCAGGCTGTCTTTTTTTGTCTCTCATATAAAGCGCGTCTCGCGTCTTTTTGCCTCTCTCTTCAATTGTCTCGTTCACTCTCTCCATCCTTCTTCAAACTTCCTGGTTCACAAACCATATCTTATCCACACCAGTCAGTCCCTCAATCCCAATCTGAAGGATGGTCAAATCAATTCAGTCTCGAGAAGAGTACGAGGAGATCCTGTCGTCTCAAAAGAAAGTCGTTATCCTTTGGACAGCTCCCTGGTGCAGGTACCAACCCTCTGCGAAAGATTCGATCCTCCATATATACATCTCCCTTTTCTCTCCACCTCTTCCCCAGGGCACATGGAGGTATTCTAAACTTTTGCGACCGAGCGTTCTGTCCATTCATCGCTTCTATAGTCACTGCAAGGCCATTGCACCTAAACTGGACCAATATGAGAAGGAGTATGTGGATCTCACATTCATCAAGGCGGACATTGATGATCTCCCCGTAAGTTTTGTTGTTGTTCTTCTCTCTTCTCTGTGGATAGATTGTATACTCTTTTGGCAACATCACAATCAGAACATGTGCAGTGTAATCAACTATCAACTCTGCATTCTATTTCAGGATGTCGCCCAAGATGCGGATATCACAGGCATGCCAACATTCAAGTTCATCGACGAAGGTCAATTGAAGGCCCATCTCACAGGTGCCAACGACGCTCAACTTCTTCAAGGGATCAAGAACCTTGCGGCTATCACTCATTGATTTATTTTGAAATAAAAAATATAATTATACGGACACCATTTCTCTCTTTTTTTTTCACTTGGCCAACTCGGGATGGTGATCCTTGACAAAGGCGGCGGAATTGACATCCAATTTCTTGTATTCCTCCGAGGTGGTCCAGGCCTCGTAACTGGGTTTGGATTCGACGTTCCTACGGACCTTGACGACACCAGGTGTATTGGTCTCGTTGATGACGCTCGCGACGCGTTCCTTGCCAATGATCTTTTCAAGCGCGTTCAACATTGTCGTCGTTCTAATGTCGGCCAAAGTGGTCTACAAGGATAGGATATATAAATTGGCAGGTAGATGAGCTACCTGGGACACTTGATCATATTACAGATTCAGAGGCTACTCCTTATAGAGGCAAAAAACTCCTTACCCTGTTGCCAACGTAGTGTCCATTTTGATGATTTTGTTTCAAATGGGCTTCATGGGTCTTTCCCCAATCCGTCAACGTCTCATTCAAAAACTTTTCCAAATACTTTTTCTTTTCCTCCTCATCCTTTTGAGAAGATTCCCAAAAGAAATTGAACATGATCTCTTGAAAAAAGAACATGTTTGAACTTGAATAAAATGAATTGATCAACGCTTCCTCCCACGCATTCTCTCCATGCAATCCAAACTGTTTTGCCAAAAAGATATCCACCGCCACATTCTCTGCCAGGATCAATTCCTTCTTGTTGTCCTCTGGGTGAAGAATCGTCAAGACGGGGAGAAACCCGAATGGCATGTTGAGTTTCTCGGTACCCCAGTTTGGGTAGGTGGGGGTCCAGTCTGCTCCACCGTAGGCTAGGATTCCACGGGCACTGGTGCCACCGAAATGGATGGGGAAGTACGCGAGTTGGTACTTGAGGTGATCTGAGGTGATGAGCCTAGAGTTTTCTTCGTAGTCGATGTTGAATGTCTTCATGGTTGTTTGTTTTTTTTTTGAAAAGAAGTAAAATCCTTGGATTAGGAAATCGGTGGGGCAAAGCAAGAGTTGACGGTTGCGTTGTGAGAAAAAGAAAGGAGAGAAGTGTGAAAACGTTGGTTTTTTTTTTTTTGTGGGTGAGTTGAGTTGTATTTAAATAGGCTTTTGGTCGAAAATGAGGGACGTCAAATACGTTGACCCTTCTTTCGCCACACCATTAAGCCAATTAGAGCTGTTTACTCAGTGACTTGATCATCAGCCCCTGCGTCTGCGTTTATTTTGTCAGCACAAGCAAGTTGTGGGACGGCTGATTGGTCACACAAAAACAACAAAACAAGGGTCAATTGAAATATCCCCACAGCCTCCAAGCGCCGCTTTGAAATCGTAAAACTTTGAACGCTTTAACCGATTGGGTCTAGACAGCGGCTCTTCTTTCCCCACACAGTTGATATTCAAACACTCTACTGCAGTAGTGTACTGTACGCGTGCTATCCGGTTTTTTAGGTTCGCGGGAGTTGTTAGCGTGCTTGGGGCATTGCGGGGGACAGAATCAAATAAACTACATGTACGGTACTGTACGTCAAAGAGAAAGACCGAACATTGTTGTGTTGATCAAATTGTACATAGAAAGAGTGGCGTGAATGGCAAAGGCAGAAAGAACATAGCAGAATGCACTTACTTCACCGTGGTGATAACAAGCAAGTATGCTGCGAGAGAAGCGAGTTCAAACTGGTACGAGCTGGATTAGTCACGTCGGATCGATTAGCAATCTCTCGGTCCCTGCCCGTGGTACAGCCATAGTCGCATCTGCATCCCAATTGCAGCAATTTGACCTATTTTCCTATTTGTCATTCTGCTCAGGAAACGTGCGGCAATATAGTGATGGCAGCAGTCGTCAGATGTCTTGAGTTGGTTGCTCGTCTCCACCAGGAGACCGAGCACCTTAGTCAGCCCACAGCCACCCTCAAAATATTATGACCGAGCAACAATGGCCAATGCTGTGCGTCTGACCACCAAGACAACGCCTCCCCTGCCAAGAACAACAGGACGCCCTCGACCGTTTTATTGATAGTAGAGCTCATTTTTCTTTATTTTATTTCTTAGGCTGTATATGATTGGCGGAACCAGCAACGGTCCCGACCTGGATCCCCGATTCCGACCCCAACCTCCAAATGAGGAGGTGCAGCGAGAATATCAAGTTACAGCGCATTTAGCCTGGTCTACAACCGCGTTTTCGTGTCGAGTAGTGACAATGAAGTTGCACATGCAGTTCTCTCTGAAATTATGCACGCAATGCGCGATCCTATCACGACGCACTTGTATATTTATCATCATCAATTCCTCCTTGCGTGGCTCGTTTCCGTTCGCCATTTTTGCTTCTTTTTGAATATGTAAGATGACTGACTATGACAGCAATTCCGCTTCTATCCGAAGCGCGTTACGACGCTTCCCGTATAGGAGGGAGGTTCGTGATGCTCTAGACGTGTTGATCTTTTGCCGGGCTTGTGCGGAACGGGTAGCAAAAAACGACTGCGCCAAGATGGCTCTCCTCCCGCTCTCAATATAGAAACCTCCCCCCCCATATGGGCAAAATGTGAACGAGGAAGAAATCGGAACATGCAGTTCTCTCTTTCTAAGCTTTTTTTTGCATCCAACGTCTCTTTTCCCAAAAAACGCTCTCATTAATAAACATTTTGGAAGGAGGCTTGTCCCAAAAATCTGACCAAGCCTTCCCCTGTCCCTGTGATGATTGATGTGTGTGCATGCACAAATTTAGCCGAAATAAAAAGAGACCTTCAATCCTCTTTTTTTTCTTTTTTTCTCACACCATCACATCTTTTGCTACTTTTTCATTCCCTCTCTCAAGAGCGACTCATATCAACAACAATAACAAACAACTCGACCGTACTTCAACATCATTAACAAAGATGGCTCACCAGGATATCAGAATCGGATGGATCGGTCTCGGCGAGATGGGACTCGGGATGGCCACCAACCTCCAAAAGTATCTCTCCTCTCATTCCCAACACCTTACGGTCTGGAACCGCTCTCCCGGTAAGACCGAAGTCATTGAAGCCCAAGGCGCCATTGTCGCTAGCTCGATCGAGGAAATTGCCGCCAACAACAACGTCATCTTCACCTCGCTCTCCAACGACGCTGCTGTCGAGGCTGTCTATGATCAACTCTTTGCTCTCGCCAGCAAGACCCAGGAACCTATCATCTTTGTTGAAGTCTCGACAATTCACCCAACTGTGGCTGCCAAGAACGCGGAGAAATTGGCGGCTTTCCCTCAACACGCGTACTTGCAATGCCCCGTCTTTGGACGTCCCCCTGCGGCTCATGCCGCTCAGTTGGTGTGGGTCACAAGCGGTAATGCAGAGGCGATCCAGAAACTCACCCCTTACTTCGAATCCATGTCTCGAAAGATCATCGACCTCAAGACCACCAACGTCTCCAGTGCAAGCTCTTTCAAACTCCTTGGCAATTTCTTTGTTGTCGGCACCATCGAATTACTTGCTGAGGGCTTGAACTTGGCTGAAAGAATCAACATTGATCACCAGCCACTGTTGGAATTTATCGAAGCGTTCTTCCCAACACCTTCGTGGATTGGATACAGTCAAAAGATGGCGGAACGATCGACGACCAAGGCAGGAGGATTTGCTGTTACGCTGGGAATGAAGGACGTGGGACATATGCGTAACTTGGCGGCGGCGCATGGTACGTCCTTGCCAATCGCGGATGTGGCATATGGCCATATGCAGACTTTGAAGGATCAAGGAAAAGGGGATCAGGACTGGAGCAGTTTGATTGATGTCCTGCGCGAGGGATCTGGCCCATCTCAGCCTCCCCAGTAAAGGGTCGCATGAGAAGCGGAGAGGCGTGTGCTATTTTCTTTTCTTTTCTTGTATTGTAAAATAAAAGAACTCTTACGCCCCGCCCCTGTTCGTATAAGAGGACCCCAGGTCTTGTTGGAGTTCTATCACATGTTTGAAGTCTTGGTACCCAAAGACTGCCACCACCATGGCTAAAAGCGGCTCTCTCTCTCTTCAATGGCAGCACTAGAAGGGAAATTAATGCGCATCTGCTCAAATAACCTTGATGCGTCAACGACTTTTAACTGGCCAAAACGCGTCCATGTGTATAGTGCCCTCCAAAAAAGTATTTGGAAGAACCTTTGTTTTTTTTGGAGTTTTCACTTCTCGGGGCCGTTCTTTCATCTACAAAGGGGCCTTAGTGAGCGTTACCCACATACATTACAGGAAAAGATGGAACGGCCAAACGTGAATGATAGGGGAGCTCATTTATTTTAGGGGGTCTAATTCCAACTCCCAAGGGAAGGTGGCAGGGGATGAATATAAAGGTGTGCTAACACGTCTACCATGAACCTAGCTCACCACCAACGTAGACTATGAAAAGCGGAGAGTTAACTATCGAACTACGGGTTATGGTAATATATATGCAGGCAGAGGGCACCCAAGGTCGGAAGCACTCGCTGGTAGATTCATCTGATGTTGATCAGTTTGGCATGGCACCGCTAAAAAATAAATGAGCTCCTCTTTTGGCCGCTCCATCTTTTCCTGTTTAGTACGATAACGCTCACTAAGGCCATTTTCGACCTTTGTACATGGTGAAAATCCAGGATTTACTATATGAAAAGGGTTCCTTCCAAAGTACATTGGAATGCAAAGGGCAACGACTGCGCTGCTACTCCCCCGTTATCAAACGCGTCCACGTACAAAACTATAAACTGCGGAGTACCCAGTAGGATGGACCCCAGCTTAACTGCGCAGCGCGACGTATAAAATGTCGCGTCCATGATTCTCTGATTCTCCTATCTGTTTATCTGTTTCTCTCTCTCTCTTTCTCTTTCTCTTTCTCTCTGTCAACGTTTGTCTCGTATACCCCCCAAATCGTAGCACCTCAAAAGAAAAAAAACAACGAAATAGTCATGCAGAATCAACAACAGGACAGAGTCGCGTGGATTGGGCTGGGTATGCTCGGCGCCGAATTAACACAGCACCTTCAAAAATACCTTGCCTCCCAATCGCTCCCCAACCTCACCGTCTGGAACCGCTCTCCCGAAAAATCTCAGAAACTGCAGAGCCTCCTTCCCGAGGTCCAGGTCGCCAACTCTATCGAGGAAATATTCACGAAATTCAAGGCCAATATCATCTTTACCTCCCTTCAGAACGACGCCGCTGTGGTGCAAGTCTATGCTGTCCTGACCGACTTGGCCGCCAAAGCCACATATCCAATCATCTTTGTGGAGACTGGAACGCTTTACCCAGGACTCAGTCTGGAGCTCGAGAAACAAATCTTGGACTCATCCTCCCAAAATCATGTCTACTTGCAGTGTCCAGTCTTTGGAAGACCTGAGGTGGCTCGTGCCGCTCAGATGGTCTGGATCGCCAGCGGTAACGCCGCCGCGATCGAACGTCTAACGCCATACCTCAACTCCATGTCCCGTCAAGTCATGGATCTCAAGACCACGGATGTTAGTGCTGGCAGTACAATGAAGCTCGTTGGAAATTTCATGATCGCATCTTGTTCTGAAATGGTGTCCGAGAGTGTCAACGTGGCGCGAAAGGCCAATTTGGATCCACAACACCTCATCTCCCTCGTGGACACAATGATGCCTGCTCCCATCATGAAGCAGTATGTGAGGGAAGTTGTAGGAGGTGCAGAGGCTCCAGAGACAGTGGGGATGTTTGTGAGTGTCTTGTTAAAGGATGTGAGCGCGTTGAAGAAGTGGGGCGGTGTCAAGGGTGCTCCCATGCCAACTGCTGAGCTGTTGTCCAAGAATTTCGAGACTGCAAAAGAGAAGGGGTTCACCAACTGGAATTTCATGGTGGACTCGATTAACAACAACAGTGCATTGTAAGGATAGACAGGTCTTCCTTCCCAATGATGGGGTTTTCCCAGTATGCAATGCAGAGAAAGCACTGTGCGGAATAAAAAATGCCTGATGTGCACCCTGCATTCCAAGCCCTTCCCTTTTTTTTTCTTTTCATGCGAAATGTATTTTGTGGCGGAAGCGATTTCGCGATTTCGGCATAGGGGTGTCAACTATTTATTTTATTAGGACAGTATGCTGTTTGCTGGGAGGAAAAATCAATATTTTCCCCCCTCCTTCGCTGCTGTATCTTCTCGTGTATGAACTAGAGGTGGGTTGAATGTGTCCATAGTCTGGGACATGCTCCAGAAAATTGGCTTGAGGACGGTACGCGTACTTTTCGTCACCTTTTCGTTCGTGTATGTACTTTGGTATATAATTCAGCATAGCAGATCGGTATAGTTTTCGGATTGGCCCCTGGATAGAAGGTGCCTGAAATGAACTATGAACAAAGAAAGCGAAATTCTTATTGGAGGGGAGGGGAGGGT
>MU617296.1:0-16542 GCA_025201705.1 Dissophora ornata
CAACAGCTGCGAATATTCATGTTTGTGCGGCAATCATAAAATTAGACCTTGTGTTCGGCTTTATCATCACCGTAAACAGCACTATCAACAACAAACAAGGGGGGGAGGGGAGGGGGGAACATGCCGAGTGTCACAAAAGACAGAAACCAGAAGTAGTAGCACCAATAATGAATGACACATGATAAGAAAAGTAAAAAGAATGGCATTGTTGGGAAGTAAAGCCCTGAACAGGAATAGCTCAAAATAAAATGCAGAACCCCATGATAAACCTCGCGTGCCTTTTCTTCGACTTCTTTTCTGTGTTGGTAACAGCTATTCACACGCGCTGCCAATGACCACACTGCGCATGCCACTCCGAGAAGTGGGGAAGCCCCTGCGCGCGCGTGTCTCTCCACAAATACCCCATAGGATTGGTAATCTCTCCCCCCCCCCCATTGCATATGTAAGCAATGATAAAATGGGAGGACAAAGTTTGCTCCAGACCGTATGATTGTCAAGTGTTTGAACGTACCATTGCCCAGGTAGCAGGTCCACAGCCAAAGTCAATAACACGTCCATTATCAGGAATGGGTACATGGATGTTCTTCTCGAGGGCCGCTTTGAAGATATAGTGCTGCTCGTGGAGTCTATTGAAGAAAAGTGCCCATTGCAAAGTGGGGATGGTGAGGATGAGTGTTCATGTAGACATATCGCCAATACGCTATAACGCGAAATTCCAATCCCTTCCCCTTCACTCAAGTAGTAGACAGACATTTGTTCCTATAATTATAACCATCGCTCTTATTCATAACCATGCCGGACGATAGCGCCATGATGCATCCACTACCCTGTACCCACCAAAATGCAAACCAGGGGGTGGGAGTGGTTGCAGGTTACCACATGCATCGAATGCATAAATAAAACGAGGGCACAAACCAATGTCTTGTTTCGACTGCAGCTTCGAGGAATAGTATTGTGGCACCAGCCAAAAGTACGAATGGTACGCATACTAGGCTCAGCTTCATCGTGCAGGCACCTCAATGTCTCAACCCCTGTCCCCATCTCCATCATGCTCTCTCTCGCTCTCTCCTGTGTGCATATCTTTCAATCTCCCAGTGAAGTAAAGTAGGGTACAGCATATAATAAAAAATAGGTGCAGGCGGGAATGGTGGTTGAAAAGTGGAAGGACCAATAAATGCGACTAACAGATACACAGAAACTGCGGTGGTACATGTTCGTTTTTGTCCCACTCTTTTGCTCGTCCCATGCCGTTTAGCCCACTTAAACCGCGATACATGTTCAATACTGAGATCCATCCCTAGGCGCGCACGAACACGAGAGCACAAACAAAAAAACAAAAAAGGAGAATGAAAAAGAGAAAGGAAGGGCGCGCACATGCCATTTTGAGCGATGTGTGTGTGTGTGCATAGCAATGGTACGTTGCTGCGTGGCGGCATATGGAGGGATCATATTTCTATCCGACAATCACTCTCCATTTATTCAAACCGAAAGGTCGTCCCCTCCCCCTCCCACCCTCTGCCTTCTGCATGCAATGTTATTGTCTCGGTCAAATGTGAAGACAAAAGAAAACAAAAAACGATAATAGCGTGTAAACCACATGAAAGAAGAAACTTGAAAAAAAAGAGAGAGGAGAAAGAAACGGGCGAATCCGAAAATCATCGAGAACATCGGAAGAATGACATTCTACTGCAAAGATGCAATACTACCCTCCCCCCCAAGTACGTGTCGTTGATGCTTTTGGCCTTGTATCGTTCCTCTCCGGATGGGAAACCTGCACTCCTCTCATTCTCGCTTCTCCCTCTTCTCCTCCCTATCCCTCCGCTTCAAACATGTGCCTGAAGCAATGCTGCGCGCGCGGTGTCAAGTAAACGGGAGAAACTGGCTGCATCATTAAAGCGTATTTTTTCTAGTTACCTGTCAACTTCTTGAGAGTCATTGGGAAGCATGTAAAGGCTTGTTGTGTTGTGAAATCGTCGCCCGAAGCGAAATACGTATTCTTCCACGCCTTCCTCTCGATGGCTAGGCAGATGTTGCGAATCATGTTGGTGAGTGGACGAGCTAGACTCTGTGGTCCGGTTAGAAGATCGTCTCCTGCTCAATGCTTTCTGGAGTGGTGATGAATTACTGCCATGGTTGGAGATGTGTGGTGAGGAGCTGCCACCGCTCTGTTGATTGCGATCGAGCGCTGTGGCACTGGAATTGTACGAAGCATACTTGCTGTGGGTGCTGCCTGCGCTGCTTGAAGTATATGCCTGGTATTGTTGGCCAGATGATCCATACGACTCTTTGCCTGGACGCGAAGAAGAGTGCGATGTTCCCATGGCAATGGTACGATTTTTTTTTTTAAAAAAAAAATATGTGTTATGTGTGTATGGAAAAAAAACAAAACAAATCAAAGATGTCGACGTGTCAGGGGGAATAATAAGTAAACAAAAGAGTTGTTGGGGTGATGCACAGTCGGATTAGGACTGGAGTAATTCAGATGCTAGCAAGAATGAAATCTGGGAAGGAATGGATTGAATGAATGAAAGGAAGGAGATGAGTGGAGGGAAGAGGAAGGAACAAGGTTGTAAACTAAGTTGAGAGAACAGAGTACAAGAACAAAAATGAACGAATGGCGGATGAAGGATGGATAGCAGAAAGAGCAAGCACTTGAATACGGAGAGAGACGTGGACACGACAGCGACAGAGCGAAACGCCTGCCTGCAGATGGATGCAGAGTAATGCAGAGCGGAGAGGGAGATGGAAAGGGAGGGAAAGGGAGGAGGCGGAGGAAAGATGCAGAAGGAGAGAAGGAATGAAAAGTAAAGAGAAAGTGAGAAAGTGAGAGTGAGTGAGTGAGTGAGAAAGAGAGAAAAAGAGAGAGAGAGAGAGAGAGAAAGAGAGAGAGAGAGTCAGAGAGAGAGATGTGCCTTCTTCGGGTTTGCGGACAGAAAACAGGAAACAGCGCGATGGCCAGAATAAGAGCTGGGGATGGAGCGAGGCGAATGAATGGCGAGCAGCCTGGATATGAAACAATGGTTGAAAAGAATATTATAAAAAACGAAGAGCTCTTCAACAGCGTCCGCTGGCAAGGTTGGTGGTTAAATGAACGTTGCGAGATTGAGGGACATGGCTGAGAAAGCTATCGTTTCCCGACGGAGACGGAGATGAATCAATCAAATATGGTATAGAGAATTGAGCGGATGAGTGGATGAGTGAATGAATAATGAATGAATGAATCACTGCATGCATCGCACAAAACACATATTCAACACAAACACACATGCACACAAGCAAGAGCACAATGAGATGCCATGTCGTGTCATGGCCCATGATTCACAACATCCTGGACTTAACAATGATGAATACATGCATCGCCTCGCGCTCTCTCTCACACCCTCATTCTCTCTCTCTCTCTTTCTCTCTCTCTCTGTCTCTCTCTCTCTCTCGCGATACAATTCTCCTTTCTATCTGGTTTATTATCCTTGTCAGCTCTCGATAGCCTGGCTCTCAACTCAAAACGGCCATCAATACCAAACAACATATATGGTAAAATAGAATCGATCCTCCTTCAGCTCCGTTTCTCCGATGCCAACTGAATGTGCTCTCGCCTCGTACTCGTTCTTCTCACATTTGCACCACTCAGCTCATATTGTTTGTGATGACTTATTTTGGCGGTAAAAAAAAACAGACATCAACAACATGTGCAATGTATATCGACAAAAAAAACTGTCAAAAGTATTACTCCAAGAAAAGAAAAATGCGAAGATCATCCATCCGTAACGGCCTTTTGCAAGCCAATATATACATAACCACTCTGCGAAGTCGCATGCATGATTCAAGACAGCAAATATAAATACAGTATTTCGCAAAATAGAACTTCGCACTGCTGCTCCCAACAGCCTCTCGTTACCTTCTGCTGTCATGACCGATCTCAGCATCAATCTATTGTTGTTATTGATAGCTGGTGTGGAGATCTGAAAGGGAAAGAGCACAAATCGATTCCTTCAACCAATAGCGGACCAGCACTCCACATGAGCAACCAGGCGTTGCACTCTCGGTACTCAGCCTGGCGCCTCAAGTCGAGGCCGTGAGGAGTAAAAGTTATATTAGTGTAAATCGGCGATAACCATCAACCAAACACAATAAAACGGCGAGAAAGATATATTAGATCTCTTTGCTCAACTCCCTCTCGTTCCCCCCCGATTTCTGGAACTGCCAGTCCCTGTGTAGAATACCTGTGCACCTTTTATGTTATAATGGTGTAACTTTCCACTCGTCGCATGCCTTCATGTGCATCTCCTCTGTCGTCTGTTTATTTTCTTGCATCTGTCAATCCCGTGTGTGCTACTCATGTTGAACGCCTGTCTCTCCGCTGTTTACATCGTCGTTCGCTTGAATATCCTACCGAGCACAAAGTACGATCGCAACGTCTCGCACAGTTCCTCTTCACTTCTCTCTCCTCTACAGGGCATACTCTCTACGCCCAACGTTGCTTTGTTGACAAAATCGACCGACATAGCCAATAATGGAATAATGGCAGATAATAGCAGGCAAGGGTCTTCTCGTGTCTCGTATCATATCGTCTTACCTTTGCTATCCGCGCACTAATCATGATTGCTTCTTTATTTTATTTTGCATTACAAAGGCGTATGCAGAATCCATCAATGAACAGTAGCCCAGGGCTGAAGTCGTTTGATCAACACATTGACCCGTGTGGGCGCCTTCGTCCAATTCCAGCCCAATCAGTCATTTGTTCCTCATTTCACAAAGAAGAATGAGAGCTGTGAGGACCCGAATGCGTCTCTCCTCCCAAGCACAACATCTCTCTCTTTTTTTTTGTACCGGGGCCATCGTATTCCCCAAAGGGGAAAAAAAGAAATCAACAACAAAATGCCCTCTTGCTTTCCATCGGGAACCGAAAAGAAGTCAGACACGTTTGTGTTGTAAAAAAAAAAAACCTGACTGATCCTCGAGCTTACGTGAATTTTCCATGGAATAATTATAACAGAAGAAGGTTGCTGCAAGGTTATTCTTCAAAGACGCCGAAGGTCTTAAAAAAATGTCCCCCTGTCCAACACGTCTCCCCCCTGCATTCAACCTTGTGACCAGTTTACGCAAAACAACAGAAGGGCGATTCGCTGTTCTTCACCAACAAAAACAAACAAAAGTCCTACGCGCATTCGTCATGGTAGATTGGACTATAAATATGGCAGGCATCCTGAATGTAATTGAGCCCTGCCTTCCTATCCGGGGACTGCATAGGATCATACAGTACAGTACAATGTTTTGCTGGAGTCGAGCCACTTCGCCGTTATCCCGTTTCCCGCTTAACAAATATCTCTCTTTTCAGGGACGGGATAAGTTTATTTCGGAGACTAGAGTCGCGACATGCCGCCAGGGGAACAAATGGGATTCGACGAATAAAGGGATATAAAAGAAAGGGGAGGAAGGGGGGTTGGCATGCTCTGTGGAGAAAACAACGACGTACAGTACGCATGTTTTGCTGCCTGCATGCATGCACACAAAGGAATGACAACTATCATCTCTTCTGTTTTCTTATACACATCCCGTTTTCCCTCGCTGATGGTGCCAACTTTATTGTTTTTTTTTTGTCACAAATCCCTTCCACAGAAAGTGACTAGACCCTGGGCTGAACTCATTTTACTCGCTCGTGCATAGAGTTTCCCTCGACCTCATGACCTATCCCACCACGATCTGAGTAAAAAGATGCATTTTCTCAAACGCAGCATTACGTCGTCCTCAGGTCCGGTATGCACACTACCTGTCATACAGCAATGGAGCGGAGACAAATGACCATCAGATGACATAGCCTTTTGTTTTATTTGCGCTTGTACAGTACTTCCACATCCGTGGAAATCTCTCCCGGTTGTAAAAAAAAAATGGCAGTTGGAAGATGCGTGAGCATCCGTTCCACGCAAACTTCAAGAGGAGAGCAGTAACAACAGGCCAACGGAGGAATGTACAAGAGCTATGCGGAAGAGCGCTCTCACTCCTCAACGGTCGTTGTTTGTTGCCGTTGTTTTGTTGATGCTGTAACCGCTATGGTTGTTCCTGTTATTGGAAGGGAGGACAATTGTCTTTCCACGTTCCTAACTGCTCTCCTCCTAAAACAATATCACCAAAAGGAAAGAAAAACAACAAAACACGATGCTATAAAGACCATTGCTATTCACTCTTGTTGTGCTTGAGCATTTGCGATATGTCTCGTTTTTTAGCACAATTTCTATTTCCCGAAGCTCAACGTTTTTTTTCCCCACTTCCTTTATTACGCCCTACCTGCTCTAGCAAATGAGAGGTAGTGGAGAAAAGCCGCAATATCATATAGAGCACGGCTTGAAAATGGGACAGGTGAGCAGTGCGATACATGAAACGAGAGAGCGGAATGGATTCCAGGTGTCATTCATTAAGCCCAAAGGCAAATAACACGGTAATTTGTATCACACTCTAGACTATACATTGCTCGTGGGATCGCGATTGTGCTCAGCATCAAATGAAGCAGTGCAATAAACATTTTGCTTTAGATCAATTTAGATGCAATTAGTGCCCGCACAGGCGCGTTTGTCTTTAGTCCTGCATTCAGAATCCGAACGCGTGTCACGTACTTTCTCGTTCAATACGCGTCACCACGAGCGCGTTTTTGTGTTCACTGATCCCTACGAGAACGAACCCTAGGTACCGTACTGCATGGAGGTGAGACACCCCGTGAATAGTCGCGTCATTATCTCGTGCAATGTAACGCAAAAACACAAGGATGTATTAACCCCCCCCCTTGTTCTTCTCATCACTCACTCTCCATTGGGAAAGCGCTGCGCTGTCCGCCATAGGGCAAGACAGGCCCACTTGAAGACTTTCGAACGCTGCTGATTTTAGCAGGGTGGGAGACTTGTGAAATTAGCGCGCTTTTGGAACTGCGCCACCAATTCTCCGCAATGCATGCCAACTCATCAGCATCACATTACATTCCTTTTTTTTTTTTTTGCTTTATAATCCTCTCATTGACTCATCACTCATCAAACGCTAACTCTTTCAGCCCTAATTATACCAATGGCTACCCAAATCGCATCCACAGTCCGCTCGCTTGTCCGGACATCCATCGCTCAAAACCCCGTCATGATCTTTTCGAAATCCTACTGCCCTTACTGTCTGCGAGTCAAGGATCTCTTTGACGACCTCTCAGTTCCCTACAAAGCCCTTGAGCTCGACGAACATGAATACGGCTCAGAGATCCAACAGACCCTTAAAATGATCTCTGGCCAGTCCACCGTGCCCAATGTCTATATCAAGGGATATCATGTTGGAGGAAACGACGCCACCCAGGAAGCCAACCAAACCGGCAAGTTGAAGGACCTCTTGAACAAGGACGTTTGGGCCAAACTCCCAGAAGACCTGGAGTAGACCCTTCTTCGTATTTTGTGTTTTTATACATACAACCAACATGGACGTTGGAGTGAACATCTAGGAGGGCTGCTGCCCTGAATAGAAACTTAGAAGCATCATAAAATAAAACGCAGTCCCCTCTTTACCCACTCCCCCACACTCTCCAACCGGCGAAAATAGGATCAAAAAAGACTGACGCCTATTGCGTGATCCATTTATACAAATTATCCGTGTTGTTTATTGAAAAATGAATTGACGATTTAAAAGACTGAGAGAACCCATGGGCGCTCGCCTTGCTTGGGCTGGAGCTTACTGCTCTCCGCAATCGAGTCACCGACCGCCATACGGATGCGCTCGGGCGTGGCAGGGAGCGGCAACGAGAACGAGCCAGGATGGCCGTTCTCCTGGCGAGCATACCACAGCGCGTTGCGGATAGCAAAGTAGACAGACGAACCCAGGAACAGAGGTGGTTCACCCACACCCTTGGACTTGTAGATTGTCTTGACACTCTCGTGGGTCACATCCTCAAAGAACGAGACGTTAAACTCTTGTGGGATGCACTGGAATCCAGGGATCTTGTAGTTTCCAGGACCCTGGGTGAAGAGACGACCGTTGGGGAAGTAGAGTGATTCCTCTGTGGTAGACCAACCCATGCCCTGGATGAATGCTCCCTCGATCTGACCAATGTCGATCGACGGGTTGATGGAACGACCCAAGTCCATGCTGACATCCGAGCGGAGCACAGTATGGTTACCAGTCAAGAGATCGACCTCAACCTCGGAAACAGCGGCACCCATGGTAAAGTAGAAGAAGAGCTGACCCTTGTTCTCGCCCCACTTGTAGCCGAGATCAGGGACCTTGTAGAAGCCATTGGCGCTGAGGTTGACACGGTCAAAGTAGGCGTGGTGCACAATGTCCTTCCAGGGAAGACCCTTGGCGCGGTAGGGCTCCAAGCGCTCGTTGATCTGGTCGCAGGCATTCTTGACAGCCATTCCGTTCAAATCCGAAGACGCCGAGGCAGCTGTGGGTGAGGCGTTGGCAACCTTGTCGGTTGAGGTCTCGACAATATGGATCATGTCCATGGGGATCTGGAGACCTTCAGCGCAGATCTGAATCATCTTTGTGTGCAATCCCTGACCCATCTCGACACCTCCGTGGGAAAGGAGGACGGAACCATCATGGTAGATATGGATCATGGCGCCGGCCTGGTTGAGATGGAGGGCAGTGAACGAGATACCGTACTTGGTGGGGATGATGCAGATACCGCGCTTACGCCACTTGGACTGCTTGTTGAACTCGGCGACCGCAGCCTTACGAGCATCATAGTTAGACTTCTCCTTGAGCTGGAAGTAACCCTTGGGCAAGTGCCAGTCCTTGAGCTCCTGGTTGAAGTGAGTGACCTGGCCCTCCTTGTACAAGTTGATCTCACGGAACAGCTCCTGGCTTATACCAATGCGTTCTGCAATCTCGGTCATATAGGTCTCCGCAATGACGTTGGCCTGGGGTCCGCCAAAGCCACGGAAGGCAGTGTTGGAGTGGATGTTGGTGCGGCAGCAGCGACCGACGGCACGGACGTTGGGGATGTAGTAGACGTTGTCGATATGTCCCAGAGCGCGCTCCATGACAGCGACCGACAAGTCTGAGGACCAACCAGCGTTCAAGTAGACGTTGGTATCCAAGGCAACAAGCTTGTTGTTCTCGTCTACACCGACCTTCCACCTGGCCATGAAGGGGTTGCGCTGACCAGAGATCGTCATGTCCTCGTTACGGTCCAACATGCAGCGCACAGGCCTCTTGAGATGGTATGCAGCAATGGACATGATGCAAGACAGGGGGATGGTGCGGGACTCCTTGCCTCCGAATCCACCTCCGAGACGCTTGACCTTGCAGGCAACTCTGTTGGCGCTAATGCCGAGGACGCTCGCAACCACGGCTTGGGTCTCGTTGGCATTTTGGGTCGAGGCATAGATCTCGAATTCGCACTCGCCCTTGTTGTTGACGAGCACAGCCTGGGTCTCGAGATAGAACTGTTCCTGGCCACCGATACGGGTCTCACCCTCAAAGGTCTTAGCGCAGGTAGCAAAGGCGGCATCGACATCACCCTTGACAATCGACTTTGTGAGGGGAATGTAAGAGTCCGCAGCAATGGCCTCGTCAATGGTGACAACGTGCGGGAGATCAATGTACTCGATCTTGACCTTGCGGGCAGCTTCCTGAGCAATGGCCTGGGTGTCAGCAACGATCACACCAATGATCTGGCCGACGCAGTGAACTTCCTCAGAAGCAAAGATCTCCTCGTCATCAAACATGGCTGCACCCCAGACGTTGTTGCCGGGGACATCCTTGTGGCCGTAGTAGGCCTTGACGCCGGGGTGAGCAAGGGCGGCACTGGTATCGATACTGACAATCTTGGCGTGGGCGCGGCTAGAAAGGACCATAGCACCGTACAACTCGTTGTGGAGCCTGGGCAAATCATCGGTGTAGAGAGCCTCGCCGGTGACCTGCTTCATAGCCGCAACGTGAGCAACACTCTTGGAGACGACCGTGGTAGTCGAGTTCTGAATGGTTCCCTTGTCGCTCTGAGAACCAAAGGAGAGTTCACGGTGGATTTCGTCCGTCAACATCTTGATGTTACCATGGTCATGCTCGACAGTCAACTTTTGCTGATCAATAACATCCCACCAGAAGCGGACAAAGAACGACTTGGCAAGAGTGCGGCGGTACTCGGGCATGCCTCCGGGAGTAGAGAGTTCCATGGGGAGATCCTGGTCCAACAACTCCAGAGCTCCGTCGAGGACAGCCTTGTCGCCCCAGGTTTTGCCTTTGAGGAACTCGGAGGTCTTCTTGGCCTGGCAGGTGAATGCGCTCATACCACCATAACCAAATCCGGTCTCAATAATCGTGTTATCGGGGGCGAGCTGGACACGGATCGCAGCAGTGACGATGGCGATATCGTCGTCCTTTCTCTTGGCCTGCTTAAAGGAGCGGATGTACTCACCGGGACGAGTGAGAGGGATGTAAATCTGGGTCAAGATGTCCGTAGCAGGGTTTAATGCCGTCTTGCGGTATCCAACAAAGAACTCTGTGGCAGGAACAACACGCGCAGTACCATCAACAGACTGCTCCGAGGACAGGATGCTGAAAGTTGAGTTTGAGGCAACAAAGACAGGGTTCAAATCCGAAATGGGTGACGCAGTCGCAATATTGCCGGCAACCGAGGCAGCGTTACGAATCTGGTTTCCAGCAAAGTACTTGATATTGGCCAAGAAGGCACGGAGAACGTGGGCCTCGTTCTCAGAAACCTGCTCGATGGCCTCCTTGAGAGCCTTCTGGAAGTTGGCGACCGTAACGTTTGCGCCGAGAGTGATTCCCTCGGGCGTGATGCTGATGCCCTGGAGCTCAGCAACATCGTGCAGGTAGACAAAGGGCGAATACTCCATGTACTTGAACTTTGTCTCAACTCCGACCTCGGTGTTGCCTCCCAAGAACTTGGCCTGAGGATAAGCAGCCTTAATCTGCAAGACCTGGGCCAAGGAAGTAGGGCGGAACCACTGAGCCTTGCGTCCCTGGAAATGAAGGGGTGCCGCAGTCTTTTTCATGAGTCTAGGGGGGAAGATCAATTCCTGCGTGGGGTCATATGATTTGAAAAGCACCGATGGGAAACGGACTGAGCTCTCCTGCGGAATAGTCGAGGTCTTCTCGGGTTTCTCGTCCTTGCAACAGCCGCCATCGGGTCCTGCACCTCCGCAGCATCCGCCGGCCTTCTTGCCAGAGACAGGAGAAGCAAAGGACTTTGCAGCATCCAAGATTGGGCGGTAACCAGTACAGCGACATAAGTTTCCGTCAAAGGACTCCTCGACGTCGTGCTCAGAAGGTGTGGGGTTGTTGCGGAGGAGGGCGTAGAGCGACATGGCAATGCCAGGTGTACAGAAACCACACTGGGAGCTATTTTTTTTTGACACGGAAGAGACATGGCGCAAGTGTCAATCGTCATGAATAAAGTTGCCACAACTGACTGACTCACTGACTGATCGAGCACTGTATTACTTACCCATAGCAGAGAGCGATGCGCTCCTGAACAGGGTGAGGGTTTTTGTGGTCGCCAAGACCCTCGATAGTGATGACATGCTTGCCGTCGACGGAGCACAGGGGTGTCAAGCAGGCGTTGACGTTCAAATGACTGTATTGATGATAAAGATAAACACGTTATTGGAATGTCCTTGTGTGGATCAGGGGTCCCGTGGTCGTTCAATTCCCAATGGACGCATTTTCACACCGCCCTACCGAATATGGTCAGTGACCTTGTCGTAGGACGAGACCATCACTGTGCAGGCACCTAATCAGTCCATGCCATGGAGAGAATGAGGAGCAGCGAGTTAGCATCCTTATTTGCTTGCATTCTTCTTTAAGCTTGTCAAGATTGTAACAAAATAAAGTTGGGACCCTGATGGTGCCGAGATGTTACGCCTTAGGGCCGATGCCACTCCCTCATTGTAACATCTTGCGAACCTCCTCTCGGACATATTTTCCGTCCCTCTTGACTTACCACAGCCACCTTCGGCACATCCGAGCTTGGAGCCAGTGAGACCGATCGAGCGGACATATTGCAACAGAGTAGTATCGGGATCAGGGTTGTCGAGAATGATCTCAGTGCCGTTGAGGTAAAAGTGCAGCTTGTTGGTAAAGCTGGAGAGATCAAGGGCAGTACTCATATTGTCTGGTGTGTTTTGTAAATACAGGTTCGGAGGGGGAGATGGACGTTAAAGTGGAAGTTGAGAGGGGGGCAGGGGTATATGAATGCCACTACAAAGGAAGAAGAGGAGGGAGTGGCTAATTACAATAGCGGATTAAATCCGAGTCAGAGAAGGTGGGAAAAATATGAAAAAAAGGAAGATACAATTGAGTGGAGGGACAGAAAGCGCAAGGGATGGCGATTGAATGAATGGTGAAGAGACAAGAAAAGGAGAGGAAAGAGAAGAGGGAGAGGAGGAACTGGCGTCTGGGCTGGCGGATTATATATGAGAAAGAACAACAGGAAAGGGGCAGAGGAGTTTTCTTTTCGTTTGTTCATTGGAGTGCAGTAGATGGAAATTTTCATTTTAAAAAAAAAAAGTGGAGACCCTCACTTACTGCACAGGCGGGGTAGTGGGTGTGACAAGGGCAAGTCGTAAATAAAAAGGTTTCCCGAGGTGCGCGGTGCATGTAGACGATGTAACCTTAGTTTGCCATGGAAAAGTGGGTAACAGCGGATTAGAAAGCTCCGCATAAACACCCATACAACCCATACAAAACACAGTCTTGGTATATGGACGTGTAACACTTGAGCCAACAGAGCAGCCATAGGAATCTGGGGACGTGCAACCGCAAAAGGAAAGGTGTTTGCTGCTGCATCCATTATTTTTTTGAATACGGGGATGTGCACGCCTTGCACGCTTCTTGATCTCCATTCAATCCCACTCTCTGTGGATGTCCAACATCCCCATTCACATGATGGATTCACTGCCGCCTTGCACGACGGCATAGGATCGTAAACAAACCCCACAGTGGGACTGACAGCATCCGCGATCGATAATCTATCAGACTATAACTGTTTACTGTCCACATGGCAAACTTGCTTAAATAAATCCGACACAAAAACAACCACGCATACATCCTGTTTCGCCAGCCAGGCTCATGGTCAATCGCTCCGTCATTCTCTCCGACTTGCGCCCGTGGGATCCAGCCGTTCTCGGGGGATGATTCGGTGGACCCAGTAATTTTATCCCAGGCAATGAGAAAAGAAATACGTGAAAGGCTCAGGTCAGGGACGGCGAACTTGCACAGGGGCAAGTAAAGTCACAAGAGTGTTATTGGGTTCCAGGACATTTTTTTTCATTTGCTGGATCCACTGGACTCGCCTCAATTGAATCGAAACATTAAACAAAATGATCCACCTTTTTTACAAAGTTCGGAGATGTAACGTAACCGAGGGCGATTGATCTCCGTTGGCGTGGTCAAGCGACTGTCAAGCACCGCTATTCACTTAGGCACTGCATACAATAGCAATGTCTTTTTACATGTATTCTTTTTTTCATCGAAAAAAATAAAGGATATGGGGGGGGGAGGGCGATGCGTTGTACCTCTGCAATGTTTGTAGCCTTTTTTTGTTTAAGCGTACTTCTCTGGAAGGAAAGGTTCGGACCTTCTTTTTCGAGGACGAAGCGAGTAATTCAAAGCAACAGTAGCAAACAATAAACAGAAGTAAGAGTGGACACAGCGAAAGTTGTTTCTGTGTTTGATGATTTCGATCCATGCAATAAATCGACCCAAAAAAAAAAAGAGGGTGAATAAGGTTCCGTCCTTGGTTACACAAGATATGGTCGTGCTGAATGCACTGCATCCCGAGACTTTCCACATTGCTCCTCTCGGCTCAAGTTAAACATATGGAGCTCGAAATGCTTTGTATAAATGGGATTCACCAACACGCCTGCTATGAAAAGTGCAGGAAAATGTCTTTTCTTTCATTTATTTCATTTTACTTTTTCCTCTTCCTTGCTTCTCGGGCATCTCTGGATCGCTGTGTAAGTCGCTCAGCCTCTTGTGTGACGAGATCGTGCTAATCAAAAACAACGAGTAAATAATACGATTTAGAAGGCTAGAAAGGTAGTTGCCGACCAAGCGGCACCGGCAATTTTTTACAAGCGGAATACCGAAAAAAAAAACTCGGATTTGTTAGTGTCGCGTTGGTGGAGAATAATCAAGGCAATAAATAACAAGTGTGGGTAGTGTAGAGATCGAATAAAGTTGAACCCCTCAAGTGCCTCTCATCTCCGTCGATACTGGATGCTTCTTACGCAATGCGATAAGCGGGGGTGGGGAAGATCACATAAAACACGTAGGATACTTCCTGCTCGTTCCCCTCGCAGGGTATCCTCAGCCGATGCGCATCAAATGACAAAGGACACTCGTTTAATCCCTTACCAAACTTGCGTTTCTCCTGGCAGCCAGCTAGTTTATTCATGCCAATTACGAAACTTTGGTTAGCGCGGGTAGATGTTCGTACAGCCTCTGCGCGTGTCGTGCATTTTCTCAATTCTACACGAACCTTGACATCATCCACATTCACTGTCGACCTCTTGGCGTGCCTAGACAATCAAACATGAAGGTCATGAGAGTTTGCAGATTTGCCTCTTGTCTCTTCTGCGCAAGTGATTTGTGGGAGTGCAGCTAAAATTTCTTCGTTGTCCTTACTTTGAAAAGGTCTCCAGATCCTTTCCCAATGATTCTATGGAGTAAGCAAGTAGGAATACGGATTAGATAAAAATCCTATAGTCGTGTCCATCCCGAGATCAAAAGTGCCTTCTCAAAAGGCTGACCGATGCTCTTCACCTATTGGCCTTCTATTTCATCATTCACGACATCCCCAATATTTCTTCTACGGGGAACTCACCAGCCTGTGCAAAGACTACTTCCGCCAAGGAAGCGACCAACTGGGGAGTTATCACTACGTTCAGATCCGCCCCTATTGCAATTGTGAGAGGCGAAGTGGGTTTTTGGTTTTAAATGGCCATCATCCATTTGGAGGTAAAGCGTATGCTGGTGACCTGTCTAATAGTGCTTACTTTGGCTCTCGCATATTTCGCCTACGATATACCAGACCGCAGCCTTTAGTCTCTATTGTTTTGGGGGTTGGTAGGGCAGGCGTTGATCACTGTCAGCACAATGAGACAATTGGTCTATTTCGAAGCATGAACAGAGGTCAGCAAGTCCATTTGCTTCGTGTTCTACCTCTCGAGGTTCTTCTTCATTGTCATTCATGGTGCTGCATGGAAAACTTGGTTATTTTGATGAACGAACGCGTTTTCTCCTGAATTTGAAGGTCAACCATAAAAAAAAAAAAAAAATGTCACGTGTGTTTGCATCGAGCAGCCAAGCATTGTTTTTTCGCAGAAAAAGAAGACTATTGTAGCATCTAAAGCTCTATCCAGTTGGACATCTTGTCCTGGTCGTCCATTTCCGCATCCTCGTCCTCCTCTTCACTGTCTTCCTCCATCAGAATCGACAATAGCTTCTCCACATTCACAGGATTCTCGACCAACATATTGGGCGAGATATCGATCGTAAAAGCCAGGTCCTTCGCTGTAATGGTTGTCGTCCGTTTGGGGTTGTGACCATTGTTGTTGTAGGAGGCCTGATACGGTCCTGAAGATGACGATGACGGCTGTCCTGGCTGTGATGAGTTGTTCTGAAATGGACTTGATATCTCCATATTGGAGGAGGAGGAGGAGGAGGAGGAGGATGGCGCGTTGTGTGGTTGCGCAGCTGCTGATACAAGATCTCGTTTGGGTACTGTGATTCCAAGTGCCCGATTCGTCCGCAGTTTGATGATGCAGTTGCTGATAATATTCTTGATATGACTCTGTAGGATCAACGGAAACATAAAATATGAACATGTGTCCTCTTCGCTTTGAGAATCATCTTACAAGTAAGAGGCGCCTCAGAAATAACAGAAACGGCAATTACCTCCAAGGCGTGGAGCATAAGTTCTACAGAACCATCTTGGACGCCTCCCAAAAGACCATTCTCTATCGCCACTGCTGTCATTCTGTCCTTCATTGACTCGAAATCCGGTAACTCTTTCGAATCAAAGCATAGTGGCGCGTGGGCACCCCTGTTGTATTCCACAACCTGCGATTGCTGAGTCATTACTGGTGCCATGGATTTCGATATTCTATGTTCCTTCAGCCTCTGCTTGACCACTCCACTGTTCTTATGCTGGTCCTATGAATATATATATATTTTTGATTGGGATATATATTGGTATTGTTAAAACGTCGATTCTTCCCCCCCACCCTCTGATAAAGCGAAACATACTGAGGTTTGATCTAGCTGTTTTTCTGACCTTGAGCGACTTGATTCTCTCGCGTTCAGACTTGCCGAGACTTAATATCTGATTCTTAATCTTCCGCCTCCTGGGATCCTTTTCTTTGAGTGGCTTTCCATCCTTGTCCTTTTTTCCTTTCCCCCATCCAACAGATCCTTTGCTAGGTGGCGGCGCATCCTTTTGAGCGTTATGAATATTGGCAAGAATAAACTGATTGTGTAATGGAGCTACAGAAAAAAAAACGAAAAAAAAAACGATAATAACGATGAGTCAACACAGCGGCATCGTAACAAAGA
>MU617298.1:0-16472 GCA_025201705.1 Dissophora ornata
AAAAAAAGAAAAAAGGCCATCCACCCCTTTGTGCTCTCCGTTTATGTTATGTAATCAAGTTCTTGTGTTACCCTTTCCGCGCTGATACTGACAGAGGGCTACATCAAATCGCGTTTTGCTTTTCTACAAAAAAAAATAGCTGACTGCGACCATGACGAAAAAGAACACGTTTGTCGGAACACCTGTAAGGAAAAAAAAAAAGAGAGAGAAAATCCAACTCCAGTATGATGGTCACTAGTAAACCACTCGTGTTAATCACATCTTTGCTTTACACAAAAAAAAAAAAAAAATGCTTTAGTTTTGGATGGCACCTGAGGTTATCAAGCAGTCGGGATACGATAACAAGGCAGACATCTGGTCACTAGGCATTACTGCCATCGAGCTGGCAAAAGGAGAACCTCCATACTCGGACATGCATCCGATGAAGGTGTTGTTTTTGATCCCAAAGAACGCTCCTCCAGTGCTTGAGGGAAACTACTCCAAAGCTTTCAAAGAGTTTGTGGCTGCTTGTTTACAGAAGGACCCAGCTCTCGTAAGTATCTCCTCCCTAGTAGAAATGTAAACATGTTACGCTCTTTTTTTACTGAGTTGTATATCTTTTTTTTTTTTGCAATCCCAAAAAAAAAACTGTAGCGTCCCTCCGCGAAAGAACTTTCAAAGCATAGGTTTATTCGATCTGCCAAAAAGTCCTCATACCTGACAGAATTACTCGAGATTCATGAACGATGGGTGGCGGAAGGTGGTGCACGTGAGAGCGAGTCATCTGATGACGACGGCGACAAGTAAGTTAACAAAAAGATAACAAAATTAGATGCACACTCCCCTCCCCCCCCCTTTTTTTTAGTCCTTGCTTCATTCACGGAGTATTCATCCTCTTGTTCTCGCTTCGCCTCTATTTCAATAGCAATAGATATGAGGACGCACAGGATGGCGATTGGGATTTCGGAACGGTGCGCATCCCAGCAGCGGTGGCGGCTCCTCCTCCTATCCCGATCCCGAGTCAGGGATCCGGAGGAAGGTCGTCAGGCTCGTCGTCATCGAGCAACAATGGATCGCATGAGAGATATAGCCAGAACCATAACCATAACCAAAACCAAAACCAAAACCAAAACCATTACAGCAACCACAGCAACCACAGCAACCACAGCAACCTCAACAACCTCAACAACCATAGCAATCACGGCAACCACAGCAACGGAAAGAGCAATGGTAAGAGCAATGGCGTGTATAATGGGGTGAGCAACGGCATGAGCAACGGGGTGAGCAACGGTTCCCAAGGAAGTAACGGAGTAAGTATCTTTAACTCTCAACATATTACCCCCACAAAAAAAAAAGAAGATTGCTATGGACAAATGTATAAACAGACGCCTGACCAACATTTCCCGTTTTCGCTTGATTTCAATTAAACAGATGAAGCATGCAGACTCAGGATACGACACTGTTCGGAACCAGAATTATCACAATGTGGAGAAACTTGCAGTTCAGGAACGTAAAGAACGTCCGACCTCTGGGGAGAATCCACGCGATAAAGTCTACCAGACATTCGTCCGTCCGGTATTGACCAACGTAAGTTGTAGCGGAGACCCTTCCCCTTCTCCCAAAAAAAAAAAAAACAAAAAACATGATAGTCTTCGAGGTTCTGTCCCATTCGAGCTTCGGCCGTTGTTCTTGACCTCATTAAAAAAACCTCCCCCTCAAGCTAGTTTGGGCTTCGGTCAGTTTTTTTTTGACCTAAAAAAAAAAAAAAAAAATCAAAAGCGACCCAACATTAAACTCTTCTCTCTCGCTCTGTTATAACCAGTTGCATAGCCTGTGTCATCGCGACAGTGAACGCCATGCGATCGAGGATTTGAAGCTGGCATTCGAGAATGCAGAGCGCGAGATTCCTGGAATCACTCGGCTCTTTGTCAAGGGCTTGAGCGAACAACTGAACGGATGAAGACAAGGAGTACAGATTCGAGAGGAAGGGAATCAAGTTAGAAAGAACGAAAGAATGAGAGATGATCTCGTAATAATAAGAGGGTTATATCCTCATTACAAAATGACACCCCTTCTTCTTTATGTACAAATATCAATAAAGGCAAAACAAAAAGCGTTTCATGCACCTTTTCTCTACATTATTGTATGTAAATGAAAAAAAAAGAATAGTACTCGCAGTTTTGATATCTCTACTTCAGTTCACAGCTGATGAAGACCCATATCCCAGAACGACGCCTCGAGCCGCGTTGCGGTTCTAAAGATTTCCTCCAAGCGCTCCAGACGGTGTGCAGAGGGCTGTTGGGTCCTGCATTGACGCTCCAGATTGGCGATGCCACGTTCTACCGCGGTCTGGTAGTCTTTGTCGTGGTAGTTTGCGATCCACTCCCAATACGGGTTCGCCTCCCCACGGACCGTTTTAGGGTCGTTGTAGAGACGGTTGCCGATCTGACCGTAACCGATCAGGCAAGGTGCGATTGCCAATCCGAGATCGAGAAGGTCACCGGTCATACCTGGCCGAAAAATAAATAAAAGCAGGAAATGATTAATGGTATGTTGCATACATGGTGCTTTGTGGGGGGGATTTGAAGACCTTTTCGTGGTAATTACCGATATCAAGAACGTAGCGCGTATAGGCGACGTTAGCCATACTCTCGGGAGTATTTATCATATCCTCGTAGGTGATTCCCCATTTCGCGCAGTACTAAGAAAAAGAAATATTGACGTGCAAAAGAACTATCGCTCATGCAATGTGCAGTAAGCGGAGGAAATTCGAACCACACAGAAAGCGTGGAATCGGACCCTTAGCAGAAAAGAAACAAAAATAATAGCTGCCTTATCTTACCCCAATATGCAGCTTGGATTCATGGGCGATATGGACGACAATATCCGCAAAGGCTTTGGATTCCTCCATGGTCTTGGCTTTGAAGGCTCCCAGACCATGGGCTCTTGCGTAGGTCTGCAAGAAGAGATAGTCTTGCTTCATATAGTGGATAAAGCTCTCTCGGGGCAGCGTGCCATCGGCGATCCCCTGAACAAAAGCATGATGAGTATATTTCTTCCAGTCGTCTTCACAGGTTTTGAGGAGGTAGTTTGTCAATGGGTGAGGGTTGAATCGTGTGGGTCTAAGAGTCGACGATATCACAGAATGAAAAGGAGGTTAATTAGAACAACGGTGCTTGCATGCAAGGCATTGGGACAGCTCGGGAGGACGCACGTACTTTTCAATTGATCGTGGAATGACATGATGGAAGTGGTTCAAGCAACCTTTGCCATTTCCGACAGTCAGTCCGTCCCGAATGGCGGACTGGACATAATCACCACCCTTGATGATAGCATCGATAGCTAAACGAAAATAATACAGTTAGGGCCACGTCGATTGTTATCACTACAACAACAACCACCATGCATTAGATCAACTCACCTTCAGCACCGCGTGCCAGATTGGCAGCAATGGCGGCGCTCAGGGTACATCCAGTTCCGTGCGTGCTGCTCGTCCTCAAAAACTCCTTCCTCAGCTCCATGAATACACCTGCCCTGGAATCCCAAATCAGATCCACCAACTCTAATTCCTCCATCTCCACCGACAAATCGTCCACAGAACGGAACAGTTCCGGCGACAGAGCCTTTCCTGTCTTTTTGTAAAACGGCAAATGACCGCCCTTCAACAACACAATCGAAGGTCCCAGTCGTGCCAGATCCTGTGCTGCCAATCGCATTTGATCCAACGAATCGATCACGGGACCGCCACAACCTGGGGTTGATGCCACAAAGAGTGGGTTCTCGAGTTTGGCCTTTGACAAGATGTACTCTGCCTCTGGGACGTTGGGGGTCAGGATGCTGCACAGCGGGAGGAATTCTTGGATGAGGGTCTCAATGGCTGAGGTGCCGAGCAAAGCAGCGCCAGAGGAAGCAATCATGACGGGGTCCACGACCAAGTTGGGGATTGGTAGTGTGTTTGGGTAGAACTTGCGAAGCGTCTTGGCGATAGCGGCAATGATCTCAGCATTGCACAGCATTCCTGTTTAATCAGATAAATTTTTTTAAAAAAAAAAATCAGTGCCTTAAAAAAAAGCAATTGAGCACCAACAACGGACTTCTGCTTCATTACCTGTTTTGATGGCATTGGTGCCAATGTCAGAAAGGACGGCCTCGAGTTGCTGGGACACAAAGTCTGCAGGAATGGGATGGATGCCATCGACCTTGAGTGTGTTCTGGGATGTGATTGAGGTGATGACCGACGTACCAAACGTCTCCAAGGAGGTGAACGTCTTCAGATCGGCCTGGATACCAGCTCCGCTGGAGGCAACGAGGTGAACAAAAAAAAAAAAGCCATGTACAGAGTTAATTGCGCGTGTACCGCATGGAACGTATGCTTTAGAGCAACAACAAACTGCGAGTGCTGTGCACGCGCTCAAAAACCATGTTGATCCACGAAGACGCTTTGTTATTCTTTGCTCTGCCTTACCCGCCACTGTCACTGCCAGCGATGGTCAGAGCCTTGAAAGGGATGTGGGGGGGATGCTGCGTGTTTGCTGAGGCCATGGCTGTTGTGTTGGCGGGAAGGGAAATGAGGGGTGAATGAGGGGTGAATGGGGGGAGAGTTTGAACCAAGACGGCGGAAGACGTGGAGCGTGTCTTCATTTTGTGCAGTCCAGATCCCCTTAAAACAAAAGCAAAGCTTCCTAGAGTCACCCGATCTGGCCCTTATCTCTGAGAGCGGGACCAGCGCAATGCTGCAGGATCGGAGGTGGGTCTCGTCCTGCTGTTAGTCGACTGATATCGTTTCCCCTCCCAAGGTGCGTATGGGCCAGGGACCGTGGGAGTTACTTTGGCGGCGGTGTGCCAACTAACGTTTCATTCATACGCGCAGGGGTGCGGTCCTTGCAGCGTACAACCTTATTTCTTGATGTCTGGAGGGGGGGGGGGAGAATCTCATTCTCTCTTTTCCCTCATTCCTTCCTTCACACAAACACCATCCTCCCTTCCTCATACCGGCCTCTCATGTCCAAGCCTGTCGTCGACTATTCGCTCTATCTGGTCACAGACTCTGGTCTGAACCACACCTCCAGAACACTTGTTCAGTCGATCGAGGACTCGATCCTGGGTGGTGTGACACTGGTCCAGCTGCGCGAGAAAGACCTCGACACGGAAGCCTTCATCGCGCTGGCGCGTAAGGTGCATCAGGTCACAAAGAAGGTACATATTCCTTCAATTGATCAGAGAGACGTTTGTAATATTGCGGAGCGACATGTAACCGTCAATGACTCAGGCACAAAAGGGAGGGAGAGTGGAACCGGATCTGCATCTGCCTGATTAGAAAGGCCTAGCGCCAGGTTCCCCCCATCTCTCTCCCCCCTCCCCCCTTTGGCATCTCATTAGTCAATCTGGAGTGCAGTGAAAACAGAGAGAAGAGAGAGAAAGATAAAAGGATTTCAAACTCCTGTCCCCCATCAATCCATTAGAGATCAAAAGAGAGGACAATTATTGAGCGTGTATCGTGTAACAATCGGGTGAAGTCTAGCCTCCTACCCGCTCACTATGAGAAAAGGCGGGTGATGAAGACGCTACCACAATGTCCCTGTTCTGCTCTGTCCCAGCTTCTCCTTGTCAAGATGACTCAATCTCATCTTTTTTTTTCAATATGCGCTTTTTTTTTTTTTTTTTTTTTTTTGACGTTTATGCGTAATACAAGTATAATGTCCCGCTCCTGATCAACGATAATCTCGAAGTCGCAGTTGCCATCGACGCCGAGGGTGCCCACGTCGGCCAGGACGACATCTCTTGCACCGACGCTCGCAATATTCTCGGCCCCAACAAAATCCTCGGCATCTCCACTGGAACACCAGAGGAGGCCCAAAAAGCCCTCGCCGACGGTGCGGATTACATCGGCATCGGCACCTGCTTCATGACCCAGACCAAATCCATCAAAAGAACCTTGGGTCCCATTGGTGTCCGCGCTATCCTCGAGGTCCTCCCTGCAAACAACCCATTGAAGACTGTGGTCATTGGCGGAATTAAGCAGGAAAACACGTCCCGCGTTATCTCTCATTCTGCAGGCGCGAACGGACGTATTTTGGACGGCATTGCAGTGGTCACGGGAATTGTGAGCGCAAATGATGCAAAGAAGGCATCGGAAGAGTTGTTGAAGGAGTACCGCACTGGATATGATATTGCGACGAAGCATGTTCAGAGACAGCTCCAGGACCAGGCATGTGTAGAGGATGTGATCAAAGGATTCCCGCAGCTGTTGACGACGCTTAGGGAAAAGTCGCCGTTGACGCACCATATTTCCAACTTTGTAGTGATGAACGACACTGCGAATGCGACGTTGGCATTGGGAGGGTCGCCTATCATGGCACCTAGCGCCGAGGAGGCGAAGGATCTTTCGATGGTCGTATCGTCGGTCGTGCTCAACATTGGAACATTGACAGAGTCGTTCGTCGAATGCATGCTCGAAGCTGGTATGGAAAGAGGAGGGGTGCATCACATATATCGCTATATCTGTTTGGAGAATGACTGAGTACATGGAAATGTTTACACGTCAACTCACAGCATGTTCATCGCCTCACCGGATGTTTAGGAAAGTACGCGAACGCGCAGTCAAAACCTGTTGTCTTTGACCCAGTTGGAGCAGGAGCAACGTCGCTTCGTGAGGCAACCACTTGCCGTATCTTGAACAATGTGCACGTCGACATCATCAAGGGCAATGCGGGCGAAATTTCGACCATTGCCAAGATTATTGGCTGCGATACCGAGAGCATTGCCATGCGTGGTGTCGATTCTATCGGCAGCGGATTTTCAAACCCTGCGGCCGTCGTCCAGGCTGTTGCCAAGCGTGAGAGTACGTACCGAGGAGAAAGCTTTCTTTCAAGGACTGACTTCTGAATGCTGACTATTTGTTGTTGTCGTTGTTGTCTTTGTTTTTGCTTCTTGTAGAGTGCGTCGTTGCAATGACCGGAAAGGTCGACTATGTCTCCGATGGCGTTCGAACTGTCGCTATCGAGAACGGCCACGAGTACCAGGGCCGTATCACCGGATCCGGATGCATTATTGCTTCTTCGATTGCATCCTTTGCTGCTGTCTCTCCTAACGACCACTTTGCTGCTGCTGTTGCAGGGTGAGTTTTGTTTTCACAACATTTTTTTTTTGGCCGGTCAACGTTTTAAACTTATGAACTAACTTGGCGAATACTATTGGATTTTGCATTTGTTAGCATTTTGGCTATGAATCTCGCCGGTGAGCATGCCGCCGCCCGTGATGATGTCCGAGGCCCAGGAACTTTCAGAGCCGCGTTTATTGACGAGATGGCCAACCTGGCGCCCGGACAGATGTTGACAGAGGCCAAGATCAAGCCTGTGCAGCTAGACTAGGCAACTGGCAGCGAGGGGAATGAGGAAAATTTGGTGGCGGTTTTGTGAAAAGACCTTTGCAATAAAACCGCACATTCATTATGCTCTATATCCAGGTTTTATGTTCATATTTTACATGGTGAAGAGGAGGTTGAGATCTACAGGATGACTAGAACTAAGCTGCGGCTTTTGTTCATATTTTGTGCGCAGGATCTCGCGGATGCTGTTCAACAACTGGATGTAGGTTTGATTGGGCCTGGCGGTCAGCCTAGATTAAAAATCAACATCATGAAGTGATATTTCTATTAGTACCAATCCCAGAATTGTGGACAGAAACATCAAGCCGGTACCAAAAAAGACACCTACGCCGTAATAAACGAAAACGTCATGGCTCCTGTCATTCCGAATCCTTGCTCCTGTGTATCAGCCGATGTCTGGGTATCCTTGCACCTTCATTTTTTTTTTTTTTTTTTTGGAGAGAGAGACAATGAGAGATATCAGCATTTCATCAAAAACTTCAATATCCTTTCACTTCTGTCGATTTTGGCGTTCAACATACCCACTGAACATGATACAATCTGCAGGGCTTGATTTCCTCCTCAAGACTTCCTCGCGATTACTCGGATTCGTGATCCTCTTTCCAATTCCTCCAAAGCTGCTGAGCATTCCTCCGAGATCCCCTCTCAGATACGACTTCCCAGCGTTCAGCACTCCGCTGCCCACACCCCCCAATAGATTGTTGTCCTTAAGTTGTCCTGTCGTACTATAGATATATGGCAGATCTAAAGCCGATCCCGAATGACAACAGTCCATAACCGCTGTCAGGCGACAGCCCGGTGGCAGCGAGCGGACCATAATGTCGTGCATCAAATCATCAACGATAACTCCAGCCTTCTCATGATCGACTGGATAGATCGTCTCATCAAACCCATCGTCCTCGTCCCCATCCAGATCCTCAGTCTGTCCTCCATGTCCGCTGTAATGGAAAAAGAATGAATCGTTCGCCCGAGCATCCCTGACAAGCCACTGCATCCCTGCCAGCATATTGGCCTTGGTTGGGATTCTGGTTGGGTCCGACTGATCGTCCGTCAAGGTCACACAGTCCTGTTCTCGGAATCCGAACTGGCGGATGATAAAAGCCTTGATGTTCTTCACATCGTTGATACAGCCACGCAGTTCGTTTCGCTGGCGGAAGTAGTTGATGCCAATGAACAGAGCTCGCTTGCGGCCTTGACAGTTCGAGAGCTGGAAGTTGACGGGCGGGACCATGCGGGGGTCCTGGTACATTGCCCAGCCTTGTGGTGGTGGTGGAACATTCATCGGAGCGATCTATTTTTTATTACAGAAGCAGTTCATGCTGGTTAGTCGCCCACAATCACTGCGTTTCAGGACCAGGCGACAGCAACAAAAAAAAAAAGGCGTACCATGTGTTGGGGAATAGGGGCAGGTGGGGCTCCGTACGGTGAGTAAGCGACTGGTGGCGGTGCGCCATAGGGTGAGGCAGCAGGTGGGGGATATGGGGAAGCTGCCGGTGGACCATACAGAGAACTGGCGGGAGGTGGGTAAGCAGGTGCACCATATGGCGCGCCAGGAGGAGGAGGGGGTCCTGCGGGAGGAGCATAGTGGGCTTGGGGTGGAAGGGGTCCTGTGGGAGGAGCATAGTGGGCTTGGGGTGGAGGGTAGGCTGAGTACCCTGGTGCTGGAGGAGGCTGGCCAGGAGGTGGATAGGGGCCACTTGGAGGCTGTCCCGGGTAGCCATATGGCGAAGGAGGGGCGTACACGGCCGGTGGAGGGTGTTGACCCGGCGGTGGCGCATATTGCTGTGGGTGGTGCTGTGCAGGGGGGCGGTATTGTCCAGGATACATTGCTGGATGAGGAGAGGAATGCTGGGGAATGGAGTAAAGAGATGAGAGGGAGACGGCAATGTGAAATGAGGGTTTTGAGCGCGTGGACAGTGCTCCCCTGTGGGATCAAAGCTTTATTTGTTTTCGTTGCCACTGCGATCGAGTGCCCTTTTGGGCCATGGGGCTGCTGCGTTGCTCTTGTGGCTGCAGTCTCTTTACCCACGATTCGGCTTTTCTTCTCTTTTCGTCTCCCGAACCCCTCCTCCCTCTCTCACTTCGCTTTCTCGCTCCATCCCTCCCCACTCGCTCGAATACACCGCTCTTCGCCCCCCATGTCCGACCGCAATCTCCCTGTGCTCTATTCCTACTGGCGCTCGTCGTGCGCGTGGCGAGTGCGCCTCGCCCTCGGTCTCAAGAACATTACTTACGTGACACGACCCATCGACCTGAGCAAGGGAGAAAACGTACATGGTCCATTCGCTCGTCGTATTCCCGTCTTCTCTCTTCGTCTTTACTCCTGTGGCTACTACCGTCGAAATGTGCTTCGCCCAACTATGCACATTTCCCTCCCCGTTTCATATATTAACACCCGTTCCCACCCACATTTCATCTCTCAATGATGGATGCGCATAGAGAACTCCCGAGTTCCTCAAGATCCAGCCGTTCGGCACCGTCCCTGCGTTCGTCGACAATATTGGTGACAAAAAGGCCATTGCAGAATCCGTCGCCATTCTCGAGTATCTGGACGAGACGCGACCGGGTACAAACTAAGGCTGCTGCTTGCGTATCTTTTTTTTTCCCCCAACAGAATACATCACATCAATGTGCGACATGAGGTGCGCAGTTCATACTAACTTTTTTACTTGTTTCCTTTCTGTTTCCAGAAAACCCACTTCTTCCCAAGGATCCTGCTGATAGAGCTGTCGTAGGGGTTTACACTTACATCTGTGCTTTTACTTAACTCTGTCTCTTTACTCGCATCTAATATCTAACACCATTGCCCTTCTCCGTACATTCGGCTTATCTTCTCCCTCGGGATAGGTCCGCAGCTTGGTGTTTGGCATTGGAATGAGCATCCAACCTCTCTGCAGCAATCGTGTTATCAAGTACATCGGCAAGGACAAGGAACAGGAATGGAGTCATCATTTCTTGACTGAGGGATTCGCTGGTGAGAAACACTTTGGCGTTTCATGACTCACACACGTGCGTCTGCGCGAAACATCAACTAAAGAGGGAAAAATGCATCTTTGACGTAGCGCTCGAGAAATTACTCGAAAGAGCTGCTGGAAAGTACGCCTTTGGCGACTCGCTCACTTTGGCGGATATTGCTCTCGTCCCTCAGTTCTACAACGGCGTTCGGTAAGAAAGAAAGAAAGAAGAAAAAAACAAAAAAAACGCGTAGTTTGAAAATCATTGCTCACAACGCGCCCTCACTCTTCACAGATCCGGCGTTGACATGAAGGCCTATCCGACCATGTACCGAATCAACAGCACGCTTGAGCAACTCGACGTTTTCAAGGCTGCACATCCCACTAAGCAGCTCGACTGCCCCCCTGAGTTCCGCTAAGCGGAGAGAGAGAGAGGAAATGAAAAGCCATTCGTACTCAATTATCCACCATTTTGTAGTCTGACCACTTTCACAAATAAATCCGGACCCGTTGACCAGCTTTTGGTCGAACCTCTTCATGTTGACATGTTGGAAACCGCGTGAAATATCTGCAATATCCTCCTGACCAACAGGGCGGCTTTTATTTTTACAAGCAACGAATGATAAGCAATAAGCAAAGTGCCACATGGGCAAACGAGGGGAGATATACAATATGTCAAATGCAAATAAGTAATGTGAGTGCGACTTTGAATGGAATAGGCGCAAGGAAAGTGTAAATTGGATAGATACAATGTCAGTGTAAACAGGGGCCAGGAGTTGCAGACACAAATGACGAGTCGATGGACGGATTCGATAACAGAAGTAGGATTACTGGTAGCCAATTCCAAGCTTCGAGGTCTTCACGACAGCCGTGACAGGTTGAGTGATACCCTCTCGGGATGCTCCAAGGCCAGTGCCAGGTGACCAACTATTGGTTGAAAAAAGCCATAAAAACACACAGAGAAGTTATGATTTGAGCGTGAAACGAGATCCTTTTACCATTAGGTACAACTTTAACTTACCCCATCTTCGCCAGCAGGCGATGGCCGACATTCTCGACCGAGATCTCACTGGCAGAGTCACCGACCACAGTTCCATCCTTGTTGAATGTCTCGCTTCTGTCCCTAAAGCGACCGCGAGCAAAGCCTTGACCACGCGTCCGTTCGTTCTTGCCTCTAAATGTCTCTGTCGATGCCAAGTTCCTCCCGTTCTTCTTGACAAGTTCCTCCAGATTAAGATCGTGTTTGGGCAATTCTGTGCGATGCGTCTTTGTTAAAAAAAGTTGTTTTCTCACGCCTTCAGTGGATATCTTGTAATGAGCGGCTAAAGCGCGAACGCAGTTGCGGAACTGAGGTGACATTCGTGGTAGTTTCATACTCTGGTCAGCACGATTGCTCACAAAATCTCTGATAACCCTATGAATGGATAGAAGTGGAAGGCATGCGTGTTTCGCGCAAAAGTCATCAATAACCAACGCAGTTGTCAACGGACATTACCCGACCGCAACAGCTGTTGCGAAAATGCACGCGGCAATACAAACATACCTGTTCATTTGGGCAATATTCTCAATCGTCAAGTGCATGACCATATGATTCAACTCATACGGCTGATAATGATTGGGCTGCGAGGAATTTGCAATCGAGCGTGATGCAGGGTCGAGTGAGAGGGCAGCATCTATAGCCGCGGCCAGCTCGTCACTATTGCGTCGGTTTTGTCGACTTGCTTTTGGGACCGTAAAATCGTCATAATCATCATCATCGCCACCATAGTCCGATATGTCTTCTTGATCAAATTCAGAATCATCGGGATCAAAGCCTCCCACATCCCTTGAATGGCCAGGACCCGAAGTAAGACCTTGCAGCAAAGAAAACGATATCGCATCCAAATGATCTTCATTATCGTGATCCATGGTATTCTACATGTCAGTGGTTTGGGAGTCAAAGTGAAGAAAAGAGTGAGTACTGGGTGATCCCTGTACCAGTGATGCCGCATGGGGACCATTGTCGTTTTGTGAATTCAATTTCTTACCTGCAAGTAATCCTCCAAAGCCTTCTGATCATCGTCCATTTCGTCACTTGCATCGTCTTCCAGCAGCAGAGTGCCGTTTGCGGCCATCGCCTTCCGTTTCTCTCTTTCCTTTTCTTTTAATTGTCTCCCACCACGTTTTGATCGGCGGGTCTTCTTTTGTTTTCGGCTCGAGAACTCGAGGTAAGATGGCAGCTCGACATAAGTATCCGAAAGCTCCTCGGCGGGTATAACATCAGGTTCCGTATCCAACACCCAAAGCACAGGCTCAAGTTCATTATGTTCTGGCTCCTTCCCGGTATCGGCAGACGTTGGGGCCTCTTTCACCACTTCCTTCTCGGCCGTGGTGTTCTTAACAGTGATCTTCGTGACTTCGACCTCCTCAGTTGAAACTATCGTCTTGAAATCTAGTGGGGAGCGAAGATCCGTCGCAGTTATTTCCGTGCTCACTGTCGTGGAGTGAGTGCTCGTTGTGATCTGATCATCCTCTGTCAAATCTACAACAGCCTTTATTCGCTTGTGCTTGTTAGCAGCCAGCTTCAAGGACGAGTGCGACGAAGTGTTCATTTTTGTAGATGCTCTTGTAATGCAGGATGGTTCAAGTTGATCAATAATTTTCTCCGCGCTACCAACAGTATTCAGTGTCCTGTCATCTCCAACACCGCCACTAATTACAAGGATATCTGGCGGCTGCTGTTGAGGCGTCACACTATTCCCTAAGGGATTGTATGTCAACGCGCCACCCCAGCCTGCACCGGGGATGATGTGTAGCTCAGGCTGTGATATCGAGGCTGAAGTTGCCTCAAGCAATTGCTTCTTGCGATTCGGGTCCTGATCCGCTTCGATCCAGTCGAATGGCTGCTCCAGGAACTCTTCTTCAGACTCACAGATTTCATCTATTGTGCAAAGGAAGGTTTTGTTTTTGAGCACGCAGATCAAGCAAATAAATGGAAGCTTTACGATGTCTTCTTCATCGAATTCACTTTGGCGTTTTCTTTACCTGAATCCAACCCCTGATCAGAGTCTTCTTCTCCAGAAGAACCAGTATCGATGCCTTTCTTGGCCTTATTGAACTTGACTTCAACCTGCCGGTACTCTTTTCTGGAGCGCTTATGGCCTGCATAGGAGCTGGCACTCTGCCGCACCCGAGAACTTCTTGCAGATAAGGAGATGTACCCGTCTTCTGGCTGATGATCGTAGTAGCTCTGTTTTCTTTGTTGCTGGTGGTGGTTACGACGGCCACCAGCGCCACCAAATTGGCCACCCTGGCCACCTCTTCCCCCTCCCCTGGGCCTCGTGTTGCCTCTGCCTTGGGAGCGATGCGCAGAAGGGCTTCGTCGCTTAGGCATATTGTTTGTTTCCTCTTTTCTGTCAGTGAGATTTTACAAATGGGGGAAATGAGAAAAGAGAGGCGGCGAAAGAGAAAACAGAATGGATGCACGCATCGCTGCGGTGGGGTTTAATTTTTGCTAGTGTCACGTGGGCTTTGGCCAGTTTGTGCCAGATGAAAGTACCACTTTTCCATTCAGTGTGTGTGCTGAAAGTACAAAAAAAAAATCGTGCTCTGTTTATTTCAGGCTCAGTCGCTGGGTCTTCACAACACCCCAAAGTCAGCACTCACTCCTGTGCACGGCGGCCGTATGGGTTAATCTTGTTAGTGATCTGCATCATATCACAAAACTCTTGCGTCTGAGGATTCAGGAACGGCAGCGCTATGGAACATTGCAGAAGGTAAAAGAAAAGGCAGGAGTTGGAATATCATTCCTTCACGGTTTACATTTTCTCTCCTTTTTCCGTGTTCCCAACTTACTGGCATCGCGCTTCTCTTGCAGTCCCATGGTCTGTATGGCATCGTGCGCTGGTGCGGTCTGTTGAAAGTTTTCCGGAATGTGGAGTCCTCGCTTTAGCGTAATATTGTTTTTGACCCACTCCCGGTTCACTTCCAACGCACTAAGTCATTCGAGAAAGCATCAAATGAATATTTGAAAGAAGAGCAAGGCGCGCAAAAAAAAAAGGGTGTCACAAAACCTACTGCGCCAATCGCGCGCCCTGCAAGGCTTTTCTCTGTCGATGCTCCAGACTCAAGAACGGATCCATGGTGCGGACGATGGCTAGCCACTCCTCATCATAAGAGAACTGAGGAGACCCTTCACACTGGATCTCGGGTAGCTCAATAATCTCCAAAAACCGACGGTTAGGCAAACACTTATCTAACGCTAAAAACTTTGTGCTTGTTGGACGTGGCCTTGATGGTGCATTCGCAAAGTTTGATGTTTGTTGTGGCGCTTCTTCCTTCGACTTCGACGATACGCCGTTTGCGTCTTCGCCTTCACTTTCGTCATCCATCTCGATCTGGATTTCGTCAGGGTTTGATGCTGCCGCCTCGGGTTTCTTTGCCTCTGTCGTCGTGTTCACCTCCTCACTCGATGGTGTTTCGCTGTCATTCTCACCCTCGTCGTCAAGGTCGTCGATCTCAATCTCATCTGGGTTTTTGATTTTCTCTATAACAGCCGCGTCTGCGGTCTTACCGCCATTTTCCTCGCCATCCTCATCATCCAGGTCAATTTCAATCTCATCTGGATTTTTTACTGCGGCTAGGACGACTGCGGGTGGCTGTGCTGCTGCTGACTGACTCTGCGATGCCCCCTGTGGATGTTGTGTTCTTTCGTCACCCCAGAGAATTTCAGCCGGGTATCGTACATGTAAGTGTGCAGAAAACCAATGTGCAGGCCTCAACGCTGAAAGAACAGTTTCATACGCCGGACTTCCCAGGGTATTGTTTTGAACCTATAGAGAGAATAACGATCGAGTAGTGCTTAATACTTCATACCTGTTTTTTAAAAACAAACAAAAAAACTGTTGCCGTTACCTCCTTTTCGAAAAACCTCTTGGTCTGCAGCAGCCATTTTACGTTTCCATATTGCTCAATTCCAAGGGGCCAGTCATGCGACAGAAACACATCCATGGATTCCTTGACCTGGATCATTTTGAGGACATCATAATGGCGAACGTGATAGACACTCCTCTTATGATTGTCGTTGAAGGGAGTCACCTCGAAATGTCCCGTTTCGTAATGTTTGGCGTTGAAAATACCAGACATGCCACCGATCCTGAGTCCTCCAACGTTGATCACGCCTCCAAATCCGAGAAAGTAGATTCCTGGGCAGACCCATCCTCCGTGATACCTACGAAGAACAAAAATGTGTGAAAAATCCGCTCAAGCATATCATCATGACAATTCAGAAGAGCTCGCACGCTGACTTACAGCTCCCACAAGTAGTTGCTCGCCTCATGGTTGCCTCCAATGAACACAGTGGGCACAGGGACTTTTCGTTCTCCAGAGTAATATTTGTGGAATGTGCCCAAGTGCAAGTATTTGCGGGGACATGCGATTGCCTCCAGATCGGCTTCGTTTCGGATAGACTAGAGAGTCAATTGATAATTATTTTTTTATTTTTGGTTAGCTGTCTATGTTGAAGCCTCGTGGAACGTGGCTCTCCATGCATGGCTATAAGAAACGATACCTGAAAGTCCCCGCAGATGAGCAACAAATCGACTTTGTATCCATGTTGGCGCTCCCGATCCTCAATTGCCCTGTAGATATCATCCAGCTGTCCGTGACAACAACCTTCAACTGCGATCTACTCGGAAGAAAAAGGTGTTGAGATTCTACGTCAGCGGATGTCAAGCAGCACAAGCGTAGATCCCTCGTTTGATGTTGTAATGTGCATTACCCTCATAGTATGATTCCTCTTGTTCTTCTTGTGGGAGAGGAGAGAATGAGTCGTGGAGAAAGGAAAGCTTTGAGAGTTTGAACAGGACTTGGACCTCCAATGTGGCTTTGGCCACAACCTTCTCTGCCGCAGTCTTAGAAATCTACCGTAGTCTTAGAAATCTACCGCAGTCTTGGAAATCTACCGCAGTCTTGGAAAGAGTAGCATCGACCTGCGACATGAGCATGAACATTGTAAAGTGAATCAACAGCAGGCAGGGACTTCATAGTGGTGCAACGACTGTTGACATAGTCTTACTCTTTGAGCGCGACCTTCACTACTTTTTTGTTTTTATTTTATTTGATAAAATAATATTAATCCTATGTTGTTGTTGTTGTTGTTGTTTTTTTTTTTT
>MU617299.1:0-10481 GCA_025201705.1 Dissophora ornata
CCAGACCACGTCCTCGTCGTGCACCCTGGGCAACTCATCGAGTTGGCAGAGAGTCTGGTTTAGAATAGTGGAGTAATAGTAGAGAGTCCTCTTCCAGAGAAATAAAATCACTTCTTTTTCGCAACGAAGAAAAAAAAATACGGATGCCCAAGAACGACAAGCAGGAGCTGCTTGGACTTTATTTGTTTGACCGGTGTTGTCATTCCGCCATTGAATGAGCGAAATGAGCGACATTCTGCAAGAGAATCGGATTGTTGTTCACACAAAATGGCGAAACGCTCTCTACGCGACGGAATACGCGAGTACGCTCCACAGTTTGGAGAATTAGCAAAAACGCAGTCGGAGAGCTGTACACTGGTATCGCTTGGGGAGCAGTGGTCCATGACCAACAGTGAAGAGGTGGGACAACTTCAAGTCGCGCGCCTGTGCGAACATGGACTAGAACGGAACACGGGTGAATGATATGGTTTCTCTTGAATGGCAAAGTTACAACAGAAGAATAAAGCGAGGTGATGGGAATGATCTGGACTGAACGATGCAACCAAGTTCTTTCTCTTAATTGTCTACAAAGGGTACAGAGGAGGTCTGTGTGTGTGCGTGTGTGTGTGTCGTGGGAGGGCTAGAGGCAGAGGTGCAATTTTTGCCAAGGCATGCTGACATGAGGTCCAAGACCCAGTGGTCGAAGAAACGTAGCGAGGAAGTTGCGATGCGGCATTATTAGTATCGCTCCCATGAGTGAAATGGTATGCTTTTCACGGATGAACCACTTTGTTTGACGGGAGGAAATACAGCCCAAGTGACATATTTTTTAGCGTATGCATTTTCTAGTGCGAATAGAGTATGTCGTGAAGACGGTAAACCGCGCCGACTAGGAGGTCGGGGTGGGTGGGGTCTAGGATGCAAAAAAAATAAAATAGGAGGGGTATCTGGTCTCAGGGATGTGAGTCCCTGCAGCGCTGTATGCTGGATATCTTTATTGAAAGCCGCTAACTACCTTTCTTCTTTGACTTTATTCTACAGAAAAGATTATCGGTCAATAGGATTAAGTAGAAAGCCGATCTGCAGAACCACAGATCAAGGCGCAAACATGAAAGGAAAACAATGGCAATCTATGGGAGGCTCACTAATACCAGATGGATCCTCTGTTCGTCCCACAGGATGCAGTTGTGCGTTAACAAGGCGTTGAGACGTAGCCCGAGATCCAAGACGAGTATAGACAAATGTCAGGCGATCTCGACATTTTGCAGAAATTCCGCCAGCTCAATGGATGCCCTCCACAAGAAGCATGTTAGACTTTACAACCGGAGGCTAAAACTGCTCGCGGCGAATTCTACCCAAGGGAATTCACATTGCACTATGGCATGATGGATTATCAAGGCCATTGGTGCGATGAAAGCGGCTTACAACTCGAAGGACGTCATTCTCAGCTTTTACACTACCTGACACACGTCTGAAGATCGATCACGCTGGGAATGGTTGTACAAATTAACGTTTGTTCAGGCACCAGAAATACACCGCTCTGATTCAAGCCCTAAGCCGTCCAGAAAAACGTGACTGCCCAAAAAAAAAAAAAAATGCTTGAAATCAAAACAAACGAAGAATAGACCACTTGTCTGCACATCTCTTGCTCTTGCCACCATCTTCACCAACTCCCGCCACAAATCCCATCATACATATATAATGGCTATCGCAAAACGCAAGTCGAGCAGCATCACCGCAGAGAAGCCCCAGAAGAAGGCAAAGGGTGTGAAGGACTCCAAGGCTACCGAGACCAAGTCAGCCTCGAACAAAGCCACCCCTAACAAGAAGACTCTCTTTGGAAAGGTCATGAAGCAGGGCGAAGACGACCAGGAGGAGGAGGAGGAGGAGGACGAGGGAGAGCTGGAGGAGGAGCCTATCCGCGATGACGACGAGGAGAACGGCATGGATGTTGATACGCCTGACCAGACTGTCCCCCAGAAGAACAAGATCCGTACGTCGTCGATCTTTGCTTTTGTCTTTATCACCGTTGGTCTTGCATTCATGAAAAATGGAATATCAACTAACAATATCGTTGTTTTATTTTATTCTACTTTCAACATCTTGACTGCGTCTGTAACATCTCAAATTGACGACTCTTACCGCACGCACGCACACACACACACATACCTAATAACGACCTTCCCACCCTCCTCACAGCCACAAAGGAGGCCAACGCACAAAAGAAGGCTCTCCGCGATGAACGTCGCTCACACAAACCCAACTCAGAACTCATCTACCCCGCCAAGAAGCTCTGGGAGAAGCTCCGTCTCAAGGAACTGCCCAAGGCCGAGCGCCAGGCAGTGATGAAAGACATGATGGCATTGATCACGGGTAAAGTCCAGGATATCATTTTCAAGCACGACATGTCCCGCATCATCCAGTCCTGTCTCAAGCACGGCAACGAGTCCCAACGCAACATCATTGCAGGAGAGCTCGTCGGACATTACTTGACGCTCTCAAAGTCGATGTATGGACGATTCATTGTCGTCAAGATTCTGCACTATTGTCAAAAGTACCGCGAGGCGATCATCAAAGAGTTTTATGGAAAGGTCCGTCAGCTGATCAAGCACAAGGAGGCTTCATCGATCATCGAGGATGCCTACTCCATCTACGCAAACGCGGCACAGAGGGCTGCGTTGATTCAGGAGTTCTATGGACCCGAGTTCAGACTGTTCAAGATCGAGGACAAGAAGACGTTGACGGAGATTCTGGAGCAGAACCCAGCCAAGAAGGACAATATTATGAAGCACTTGATGGAAACCTTGACGGGTTGCTTGGAGAAGGGTACAGTTGGGTTCAGCATTGTACATCGTGGTCTCCTCGAGTACTTTGAGCATGCTGATGCCAAGGGTATTCAGGTACGTTGCACAACTGACATTGCTGCCACGGCATGCAAGAAACACTTTCATCAAGAACATTCAATTTTAACATGTCAATGTTATTTAATTCTATAGGAAATGTTGGAAGTGATGAAGGAACAGGCGGTCGAGATGTTGCACACAAAGGAGGGTGCCCAGGTTGCAATGCTTTGCTTGTTGTACGCAACCCCCAAGGACCGTAAGGCGATGCTGAAGACCATGAAGCCCTTCGTTGTCAAGATCTGCAAAGAGGAACACGGCCACATGGTGATGCTGAGGATGTTTGACGTTGTGGACGATACGGTTTTGATGAGCAAGGCTATCCTGACCGAGATTATCAAGGAGATGGAGGATATTGCAAAGGACAAGTTTGGTCGCCGTGTGATTCTCTACTTGCTTGCAGGACGGTCACCAAAGTACATCTCCCCCCAGAGCATCGAGCTTCTCGCAAAGGGAGACATTGTTCGTGCCAATACCAGTAAGAAGGACGCGGCAATTCGTTCAGCCGAGTTGCTCAACTACATCTCCCCAGCTTTGATCTCCTTGATTGCGACCAAGACCAGAAGCCTGACGAGCGAGCCTTTGGCATGTCAGGTTGTTCTCGAGACCATGTTGCACGCGACCGGTGACAAGGCGCCGGCAATGGATGCGCTCCTGGAGATGGCTGCTGCTAACCCTGCAGAGTCAACGTCAGATGAGCCCAACCCGCTGTTGACGATGCCAACGGATCGTTTGTTCAAGACATTGGTTCAATCCGATTACAAGGCCCCGCTTGCAGAGCCCAGCTTACACTTTGCCAAGGCCCTTTTGAACAAGATTTCGCCCTTTATTGGATTCTACGTTTTGGAGGGTGGTGCTAGTGCGTTCGTGGTGTTGGCGCTTTTGGAGAACCCAGAGTCGGCAGAGGAGACGAAGAAGCTACTGATGTCAAAGTCCAAGACATCTTCAATAACTCTGCAGAAGGAGATGGAGAAGCTCGTCAAGAACAAGCCAGAGAATGAGCTGAAGGCTGTTCGTTTGATTCTGAGTGCCTTAGCCAAGTAGAAAAAAAACACCCCCTCAAAAACATCAGCAGCATTTCATGACACACCATTTACCATTTGCAAGCTAGCCTACAAAACTCGATCAAGCATATCACCTCTCATCCTGTTCATTCTCTCCTTTTTTTCCCAATCTTTTTTGTAATAAACACCATTACTTCATCACGGCCTGGTTTTTGTCGTTATGTTCCTGGAGGATGAATAATGGTACGAGTCATGTTGGTGAAAAGGCTGCAGCGGCACTAACCCGGATTAGGGAATTACGCCTCGTAGTTCACGAACCATGGCCCATGTCAGGCGTTGCGGCAGAAGTGGGCTTTTTTTTTAGAACAAAAAAAAAGGGGGGTCCGATTCCCCGGAACGATGACCGAGAGACGTTTAAACATGCATGTACCACAAATAAGGGGGGGTCAGGCCTGTAAAAATTGGGAACATCACGCGTCGAGTAAACAACTGTCAGCTGCGAACAGCAATGGGGCATTTGTACATGAGCGCGAACGGACAGATCAGCTCTCCCGGGTCGAACTGGGTCGAACAAAGGAGGAGAGAAGAGCCGCCGTCGTCTGTTTGTTCCTCGTTGTTTTTTGTTTTCTTTCCGTTATCTTCGCAAATCTCCATCGTCTCGACATAAATACACAGATCACGCACACAGGAAGTCCAAAAACGCATAACAAACAGTTCACCTTAGAACCCCTTCCTCCTTACATCATTTCTCAAACAAGATGGCCTGTACACTATCTTGCGCCAGCTTTTTCTCAAAAGCCCTTCTCTGCCAAAACGTCAACCACTTTGATATCCCTACTTCCATCCCCACAATTGGTCTGGATCCCGTCCTCGACACCTGTCTCTGCGTCCAAGGCAACGTTGCTTCGATGCATAGCTGTGCCTCCTGTCGGGCGACCAACAATATCACGAATGGAGATGGCACCTGGGTATTCTTGGATGCTTGCAATAAAGAATATCCGGATCGACATCTGTACCTGAGCGCCGCTGGTCCGGGATTGAGGCCCTGGGGGCTCAATCAAGCCATAAAACCCGCTGGGGAGAAGACGACGCTGCGGCGGCGACTGATCGATGCCATGAACGTGTATTCGGTACTTTTTGCTATCTCGGTCGTGGTGTCGACATGTTCGGTCGTTCTCACTACATGAGAGACGAAAGCCAGGGTTTTTTTGACAGAAACATCTCTCTCCCCTATTATCATACCCACCTAATTCCGCAACTCGACATTTAAAACAATAGTTTCTTGCAATAAACAATGATTATTATTTTCTTTTTTCTTTTTTTTTCTTTTTGTTGTCTGTGTACATGATGAATGAGGTTCTAAAATTTCTCTTCATCGAATGCCGATTTCTAAAGTTCGGGCTGCTCTGTTCACTGTTCGTTCATTTTCCCTATCCACTTTCCTGTTTTAATCAATGTCCATGTCCTTCGAATCGTCGTGCTTGGTCTCCTCCTCCGAAGCAGCCTTCTCAGGTGCAGGTGTAGCAGGGGTCTCAGGGGTCTCGACAACCACAGGCTTGGGCTTGAGCTTGTTCAGGATGGGCGTAGCAAAGTAGACAATGTCATCGCGCTGCTTGCGGATCTCTGCCGAGGTCACAGCGGGAGTCTCGTACTTCTTAAGCATCGACTGGCGCTCGTCCTTGTTCTCGATCCAAGTCAGGGCCTTGGAGCACTTTTCCACAATCGAGTTCTTCTCCTGCTCAGGAATGTGCGCGTATTTCTCCTCTGTGCTTGTGGCCTGGGACATCAACTGGTTGATCGACTCGCGCAATTCGCGGGCAGCGATAGAGCGGGCTTCAACTTCACGGTAACGCTCGACCACGGGCTTACCCACAATGTGGAGCTCTGCCAGCTTGGCGGCATAGACAGACTTTGTCGTCTCATCACCCTCATCGTACAGCCAGTTCTCGGCATCGTTCAAGTCCTGGACGAACTTTTCCTTGTCGGCAGGGTTAATGTAGTCCCTGTAGACGCCATCAACCTTGGAGCGGGTGTCGTAAATGTATTCCTCCAAGGTGTTCTTGGCCATCTCAGTGTCGACAACCAACTTGTCCGAGGCAACCATCTCGTTCTCCCTCTCCTTGAGCTGAGCAATGACAGAGCGGTCCAAGGAGGAAGTTGTGCTGACGACTGGCAAATCGCCCTTCTTGACCAGCTTCTTGACTTTGCGAGTTTCAGTGACAGGGGCAGCAGCAGCTTCCTCAGCGCCCTCGGCGGGGGCAACAGCAGCCTCGGCCTTGGAGGCTTCGACGACCTCCTCCTTGATAACTTCCTCGACAACGTAGGCGCTCTCGACAGACAAGATACCGTGGACGTTGACTCTGGCCTTGACCTTGACACAAGCGGGCTCGCCATTGATGGGCTCGACATTCTTGACAGAAAAGCGGGCGATCCAGGAGTTGATGCCGGTGGGGATGTTTTCAGGTTCGGCGTACTGGGCCTCGAGGTCGAATGGACCGGAGCGGTAGAAAGTCAGCACCTTGGTAGAGGGGATAGTGTTGTTCTTGTTGAATACAACGAGTTCGGTCTCCTCCTCCTCGGGCGTTGCCTGCCAGGTCATCTTGATGGGGTAGTCGGTGATATCCTGAACAGTGAAGTCGCGGACCTTGAAGGAAGGCGACAAGATGGCGCACTGAAGAGCAGCACCGCGGGCCACAGCCTCGTCCTGGTTCAAGGTCGAGGAAAGCTCCTTGCCGAAGAAGGCCTGGATGCGGTCCTTGAGAGAAGGGATACGGATCGAGCCTCCAACCATCTCGACAGCATCAATGTCGGCGACAGTCATGCCAGCACTCTCCAAAGCCTGCTTGATGGGAGCCTCGACGCGGGAAATGAGGTCCTGAGCGAGCTCCTCAAACTCGGTGCGCTTCATCATGGAGGCGACATCGCGGTCCTCCATAATGGACTCGATGTTGAGAGGGGCCTGGGAGTTGGCGGAAAGGATCTTCTTGAGCTTTTCGCATCCAGCCATCAAACGGATCAAAGCCTTGCCGTTCGACTTGACGTCAATGCCGTACTTGGTCTTGAACTCGGCAGCGAAATGGTCAACCAACATGCGGTCAAAGTCACGACCACCAAAGTGTCTGTCAAAGGCGCGGGACTTGACAGTGAGCTGACCCTTGATGTAGGAGACGATAGAGACGGTGTAGGTGGAATGACCGACATCGACAAAGCAAATGTTGCGGGGCTTGTCCTCAGGGAGGTCGGTCTTGGTGATGCCGTAGCCGAGAGCGGTAGCGGTAGAGTCGTTGATCAGACGGAGGACATTCAATCCCGCAATCTCGGCAGCATCCAGGACAGCGCGGCGCTGGACATCCGTGAACCAGGCGGGGATGGCGATAACACAGTCCGAGACGGGAAGGTTGGTTTCGTTAGCGGCAATCTCCTTCATCTTGGTCAAGTACATGGCGAAGATCTGGACAGTGGTGAAGGTGGTCTCCTGTCCCTGGTAGTTGACCTTGACTGCGAGCTGGCCATCGACTTCGACAAGGGGGGCAGTCAAGTACTGCTTCTCGACCTCCTGAACCTCCTTGTCAGCAAAGCTGCGTCCAATGATGCGCTTCAAGGACGAGATGGTGTTCTTGAAGTTGGAGATCTCCTGGGTCTTGGCAGTCTCTCCGAGGTAGCGCTGCTTGGGGCCGAAGGAGACCAGAGACTAGAGGCATTCATGGATAGAGATGGCTGTTAGACGACATGGTACGGACGATGGTAGGAATAGCTGTTGTTCAGACATGCGGATAGAACTGATGTGATTCAGGGGGAGAACGTACAGGAGTGAAGCGGTTGGAGACTTCGTTGCAGATGACATCGATACCGCGGTTTCTGGCAACGGCGATAACCGACTGCAAGTTTCCGAAATCAATACCTAGAGAGTGCATGGATATGGTGATTAGCTCTTTGATTCAGAAGGTTGATATACTCGGCGCACAACGTTTGGGTCTGTGCTTCCACGTTGCGGCAGTGTGTGTTTGCAGCACGGCGAGGAGAGGAGCGTTGCATAGCAGGGCCCACCAGGCAAGGGATGCGTTTGATGAACAAGACATACCAACGACAGACATTATGGAGGGATGCGGGGGGTACGAGAGAAGGGAGTGGGGTGATGATGAATGGAGAGAATCTAATCCAGTGATTACTGATCCTCGTTTTTTTAGTGGCGAGAGCAGCGAGCATCGCCGGGACTGCTCATCCGCTGAAAACAACAAACAGTGCCCTCGTCTTTTCTACGCCTTCTATCTTTGGCAAGGTGGTTTGAGCACCGGGACAGGGGTCAGGGGAAAGGGGCGCCCAACGCCGCTGGACTGTCTTTTTCTTGATAGCCTGTAGCTCCTCTCCTCCATTCCCAACCTGATACCCATCCCCACCCCATCGCAATGACTCTCCGCATTCTCTGCCTCCACGGATACACTCAGGTATCAGCAGCGCTGCGCCAACTGCGCTCGATACCACTCCAAACACTGCGCATGCACCTAACCAGTATGACATCCTCTGTCTTCGTAGAACTCCATATCGTTCACCAAAAAGACCGCCGTCTTCCGCAAAGCACTCAAGGACATTGCCGACCTCGGTAAAGACATGGCAACATGGCAATTGGCCACTGACCCGATACAGCATGACAAATAAGGGTGTATCCTAACATCGGAAACCCAATCCCATATTGATCCGTTTGGCCCTACTTGTTTTCACTTCTCATCATGACAGTGTATGTAACAGCACCTCATATCGTACCTATCCCGACACTGAGCACCCCAGAGGAGCGCGAGGACGATCAACTAGAAAACTTGGAGCCTGGTAGGTTGCTGGCATAGATAGGGTGTTACATCTTATCTTCCATGTTTTTTTTGAAAATCTAACCCAGTTGACAATGTCGCATTGCTCCTGCAGAGGCTGTTCCTTATGGATGGTGGACGTCATCACCGGAGCGACCTCAGTACAAGGGGTTTGACCAGAGCTTGGCAGGACTTCGTGAGGTTCTTGAGAAGCAGGTTAGTTATTATAATCCGGACCACCTTCCAGTCTGCCTCATCAGGCTGCAAAGAACGGTCTGTTGGCTTATACGCTCTCCTGTCTCGCTGTTGGTGTTCTGTAGGGGCCGTTCGATGGCGTAATGGGATTCTCGCAGGGCGCTTCTATGGCCAGCATACTTCAACTACTATTAGAACGACCTCATTTATCGCCTACCATGACTGGATGTAAACACGACCCCTTCAAGTTCGCTATTATTGTATCAGGATTCGAGCCTAGGGATTCAGAAAAGTTGGCCTGGTACACCAACAAGTACCCTGTTCTTCAGTCCAGAAAGCCAGAAGACATCAACGACAGTGATGTGACTCCTAATGAGGAGGACAAAGAGAACGTAGAACCTAAATATATACATGGCGTTCAGGGCGCGAGCATGCATGTCATTGGTCGCGGTGATGTTATCATTGAGCCAGGTAAGAGAAGTGTGGCTATCTTTTTGAGTAAGGTTGCATTCCTCGTGGCAATCCTATTCTAACTATGAAACGTGAATGGTGTCTGTATTATTGCGCATAGAGCGCTCAGAGGAACTGTTGAAGCATTACCAGTACAAAACTCCAGTGACGCTATACCACGACGGTGGCCACTACCTCCCCTCGAACGCGGCCAGTCGACAGGCGTACAAGTCGTTTGTGCAATCGTTCCTATAAGTCAGACGGCTGGTTTGCAGGGCAAGGTTGCTATGCGTATAGAAAAAAAATAGATGTATTGTTATAAAAATGTACGTTAATTTCATTTGGCAACAGGCAACGTCTATGACATTCATTGACAGATATCCTCTTCATACTACACATGGATGCTGACTCAGGCACTTGCTTGGTTGGCGCTGCCCCTTGATTGGCTCGGGGGTCGGCTCCAATCCTCATTGGCAAGACCAGGATACACGGGAGCAGGAACGAGGAAAGAGCGCGTGAGAACGCTTGTACCATACGAATTCCTCATGCACAACAGCCGGGATCAACAGACCTCCCTGTTCCTGCATGTCAGCGTGCATCATCGATAGGCCCCTTTTTGTGCAACCTACTTTTATTTGCTGTTCTCCCCACAGACTTGATCCCTCTCTTCACTGCCCCCCACATGACCGCAGAGTACGACCGAAATTGGAACGCGGGTGTGGAGTAGCATATGCCAACAGACACCACCTCCACACAGATTTGTAAGGAGGACAGAACATGCAAACTGGCAACTCCGACGCTCCCACATTCGGCGTGTACAAACAAACAACCAACACTCCCTTGCCGCAATGGCGCCCGTCCTGTGGCCTGGTTCTCTCGGTCGGGTACCTGCCATGGGGCGATAGCGCCCTGAAGACACACACGTCGCGAACAAATAAATGCAGGACATGAACTCGTTCCCAAACAAACGCTTTCCAAAGGATGTTTGTGTGTTTACTTGAGTTTACGCTGGCACCACTGTTCACGTATATCTACGCTATCTACTGTACGCTGGGTTGGTGGAAACAGAGTTATTGTTATTGTTGTTGCCATTGTTGTTGTTGCTATTGTTGCAATTGTTGTTGTTGTGTGGCCGCTTGTGAAAGATAATG
>MU617300.1:0-16444 GCA_025201705.1 Dissophora ornata
GGGGGGGTTGATATTGCAATTGTTTTAAAGACAAATATAGACAGGAATCGACGAGTGTCATGAGGCACTGCTAAAGTGAATAAAAGATTCCGATATCTATCGTTCGTGTGTTTGCGCAGGATATGCGTTTTTTTCTTACCCTGGTCATGACCTGAGAGATGAGTGTTGTGCGGACATCGAGTCCCTCTGCCACGACTCGGAAGGCCAGGTCCTTGTCGGTCATGATCCCAACGAGTGAAGAGTCGCGATCGACGACCAACACAGCATCTGCCCTGTATTTAAAATAATCGCGTTTAAGGTTCGAACATGGGATGGCGGGTTTCGCATAGTCAGTAAAGTAAGCAGAGTTCATGGCAGTGTTGCACAATATTACAACACGCGTTTACACAACCCGCATGACGGATGTTCGTGATCGACTGACTGACTGATTGTTACCTCTTTGCCGCCATAATCCTAAAATAATGAAGTGTACGATAAACAATGGCTCACGTTAGGATCAGGAGGTCAACACACGGACACCACCACATTCCCTCTCTCTCTCTCTGCGCAAACACAGTAATGCTGCGCTAAAATTACTCTCCCCCTGCATTACTGCATTCAGTTGTATTCTTCCCATTTTTTACCTTACAGCGTCGATTACCATCGCCGTATCCATTAGTGTTAATGCCTGCGATGGACTAATCAACATTCACAAAAGAAATTGTGATTGAGTAAGACAGCAACAATATATCAGACTCGAACCAAAAAAAAAGCATTCTTCTCCTTGCCCAAACTGTTACCGAAGTGATCCCACAGTGCCCTGAACTGGCTTTGTGGACCCATGTGCCCGAGTAGATGGTTTTTTTCGTCCCAGCTCCTGGTCCAACTTCTTGCGGATGGCGTCGTCCTTCCTGACCTGTCGCCTCCTCGCCATATCGGATGTAGCGACTGGACTGCTGACGATGCTTTCTGGAATATTTCCGGTGCTGTTGGAGGGAGATGTCCGCTTCAATGTGTAAGGGGCAGTGCTGCCGGCCGAGGAGACAGTTCTGGGCCGTTGGTAGCCTGTGTTCCTGAGCATGGTCTTTTGTTGAAAAGTGCGAAAAGTGTTGAATGTTTGGTAGTGTGCTGCGGGATGGGCTTTTAAAGTTGTAGCTTGAAACTCGGGGTCGCTGTGCTTGAATGTTTGCTGTGTCCCTGCAATAAGAAGAGGTTGTTTGGTCGGTAAGGATGAAAGAGTGGACGAATGAGAGTGAATGAGAGTGAATGAGAGTGAATAAGAGTGAATGAGAGTGAATAAGAGTGAATGAGGGGATGAATGAAGAAAGAGAGAACGAAAATAAGGTGAAGAACATATGACGACGACAGACACAAACATTCACTCCTTTTTGACAAGCGGCTGTTGCGATGCTGCTGCTCGAAGGGGAAGGAAAGGGCGGTAAACCGCTGCTTGGCCCTGTGCACAGTCACGCCGGACGAGAGTGCGAAGAGTGAGGAGAGAGCAATGGTCGTATATTCATTGTTGTCTCAACGTAGAGTAAATGCGGATATCCGTCGTCGCCTTGGCCGTATTCCGGTGCTGTCTAGCATGTGGAGCCCTTTTCACCAACAACAGGGGGACAAACAGGAGATGCCATCCTATCCCCACACATATCCTCACCTACATCATTGTCCATGTCCTCACCTACACCTCCATAGCTATGTAGTGTCACCAACCACCATCTCCAGGTGCCTCCCCTTGCTCTCTCCCCTTCCCTTTCCCCTGGACGTGCTTCAAGGGGATAACCCTCGACAGGGAATCTCTCCGGCCACGGCGATCTTCGCGCGAACTTTCCTGTTCCACTTGTTTCACTGCAATAATCACCTCGCGCAAAAATAAAACATGCCGACCCAGTGGATGATTCCAAATTGGCAGGGCTCACCTTTCCAGTGTGTCTGCCACACATGTCAACACAGCAATCCGTCGAACCACTGGAAGGTGAATTAAAAAAAAAAAACAATGATGATCATTTTTTAATTGCGTAGGAATAATGCTATCGAGCTTGGGTCTAGCTCCCTTTCTTTCTTTCTTTATCGTTGTCAGTCCTATCGTGCCTTCTCTCTGTCTAGGCAAGCTCTACTGTCTGTACTAGTGTAATTAATCATCTTCATCCATCGTGGGCAACTCAGAGGGCTTGACCAGACCAGGGATCCTCAGTGCTGCCTCCCTCTCCATCTTGCGCTTCGTCTCTTGCTCAGCTTCACGCTCGTCCAAGAACAGCTCGTTCTGTTCGGTCTCGGACGCTCCAAACTCTGTCAACTGGATCAAGAAGTCACGCAGGTGGAGCTTGAACCTGTTCGGATCGCGGTTGGTCTCGAACAATGCCAGGGTGAAGCTCCGGATTTGAGATCTAAGTAACACAAATAAAGTGTGAGAATGGTTATATCAGAGCCAGCCAAAAAGATGAAGTCCACATTCGAGCGTCCCTGTCTATTCCTCTACTTACGGTTGCAAGTGAGGGAACGCGTTCTGGAGCAGGTTGATCATGTATTCTCTCAAGAACTGGCCGTTGGTCATGTTGGGGTCAGTCACTTGCGCGGGCGTGAAGAGTGGTGCCTGGACAGCACCGGATTCGACCAGGAAGAACATACGGGCCAGAAGCTGACTTTGAAGCTTGAACCCACTCTTGTGGTTGTTGTCCGTCAATACGAAAAAGATGTCGTTCAAGAGGTTCAGGAAATAAGCCTGGTAGAACTGGTTGGCAATTGCAGGGTCGCTGGCAGTAAAGTTGTTGATGATCTCAAGGCAGATTGTCAGGCCTTGGTCCGCAATGTCACGCATCGTGTGCTTGAACGCCCACACCACACTGTCCATGATCAAACGAAGCTGTGCAGGAGGAAGCTTCATAAGGGCTATATTGTGAAATAAAGGCGATAAGCCCCTCGTTAGCGCTTGCAGGAAAGGCTACTTTCAGCTTCTAGGCAGCGGTTTTGACATTACCTGGGAAACAGCTCTGGCTGATGGCGCGCACCAACTTGAAGAATCCAACACGGTGATCGGGGTATTCGGCAAAATCCTTGTTGATCATGTTCAGCGTCACATCAAACACAGACTCGAGGATAATTGGGATCCTATCGTTCAGGAGAGACTATGACATAGAAATAGCGCAACGTTCTTAAGTTAGCGCAAGACCAATCATCGCCGCTAATGGAATTAAAACAAGGGGCAAAAGTACATAATGGCGAAGGAACGGGGTCATTCTTACTCCAAGCTTGGACACGATCGTGCTCATGATACTAAGCACTTCAGCATCGCGTGCTGGCTCGACGTTACGTTGATAGTCACCCAGGACGGCTTCGAGGACACCGGGGATGATCTTCTGGGTTACTTCCGTGAGATCGTCTGCCTTGTTGACATATGTCTCGATGAGACGAAGGATCTCCTTCTTCACTGTGCGCATCTGACGAACACGGGGAGTGCGAAGTGCAACAGGTCCCTGCTTGACTACGCTCTCAGAGATCAGCTGGCTCACAGCCTTGTATACGCCCAAAAGATCCAGGTAGATGCGTCCGAGTTGTGAAAAGTATCCAGCTCCGATTGAACCGCATGCAGCAACATTCGTCTTCAAGACGCTGGCCAAGATCTTCATGTTCTCAGTATTGTCGAGGTTTTGCAAGCTCTGGTTAGCTTGTTGCATGATATTGTCCCACTATTGGAAAGAGAGGGGAAACGACATAAGTATATAGTATAGCAAAGCTTCGTCGATATAACAGCAAACCATTCTAATCATTCTGAAGACCGGACTCTTACATGTTGATTGGGGGATTGCATGGCCTTGGCAATGAGACGTTCCTGCGCTGCACGGTTGGGCTGTGCAGAGATCATATATCCGATGGCCTCGTAGAACGTGTGGATCTGGGCAGCTGAAAGGTCACTTGTGATCTTGTCCAGCGTGTTTAGGATCTCATCGATGAAAGGCATAACTTCTTGTGATTGCTGCAAAACAAAGTGACGCCGGCACTTTTGTGAAATCTTGATGAAGGTATCGCATGCCATGTCCTGAACACCGTCATGGGTCTCGTGCATGAACTCGAACAGCTTGTTGACGACTGTCTTCAAGAACTTCCAGTGAGCCTTCAGGAAGCGAGGGTATTGTCCGACAATGTACATGATGTTGGAGGCAACAACAGCCTTGTTGTCCTTGCCGCGCTTCATCTCACAGAGACCCAGCAGCTCCTTGATGACCGTCACCAAGAACCGCTTCTCGGCATCTTCGTTCATAGCACCCGAAATTGAGCCGATGGCCCAGCAGAGTTTGTTCAGGTTGCCCCAGGACCACTCGCTTCCATCGACCTGTTTTGTCAGTTTGTCGGACATGATCTGCTCTGTGTTGATGCAGTCTAAATGTGTCAAGTAGACAAGGACCTCGCGCATGCTCTTGTAGAGCGTGATGGTATCACTCTCCTTCATCACCTCGCGAACAATCTCTCCCTCGTCGTTCTCCACAATCAAAACCTCCTCAGGTTTGACCATGCGCTCAATCATGACAACGCGAAGACGAGCGAGAACCTCGGTATAAAAATTCTTGCGAAGGGCAACATTTCCTGCAGCCGACTGCATCATGCCACCAGCACTGAGATTCAGCAATGGGAGTTCCATCACAGGGAGCTGCTGGATCTCCTCATAAAGCTCCGCCACCAACTTTGCCCAGTACTCCAAGCAAATTTTGAAAATCTCGCGCTCATCGACCTGCGAGATCTTGAGCAAGTACTGGTGGGCAACCAAGAGCACCTCTCTGTTTTGAGGGTTCTCGACGAGCTACAAGATCGTTGAAGAGATACCGTGTTAGACGGCATAGGATCACCACGAATACAATATACACAATACAAATACCGCCGACAAGATTCTCACCTTGAGATGCACGCCGAGGAATCCGGTCAAGAACAATGCCAGGTTGAGAATGTACTGCTGCTCATCATCGCCTGCATCCTCGTACATTTGCGCAATGTCTATAAGTATTTGAAATAGCGCCTGTGAGTATAAAACGTACAAATGCATGTGTATAAACTCAAGCGCAGTTAGATGGGAAACAATTCACGTACTTCCACCGAGGGGAATGATCTTGGCGACCGAGGTCATGACAATGTTGAAGAGGATCACAAACTTGTCGTTGTAGTCAGCAGCGACAGAGAGTGATCCGATCTCGGTCAAGCACTTCAAGGTGACATTGCGGAACTGTGGGACATCCAAGAACTACAAAACGATACGAAGCAAACGTCAGTGGATACTCATGATGGAATCATACCTACGACCTACAAAAAATGGCAGATCTATTCATTGAACTTACTCTGGAGCGCAAGTTCTCCACGATGTTGGTCTCGAAGATGTATCCAAGAGGAATCCAGTTGAGGAAACGAAGAAGCGTGTTCAGAGTCGCCTTGATCAAACTGGGCTTGTTAGCCTTCTCCAAAACTTCGCTGCAGAGCTGGAAAATCTCTGAGAATTCACCGCACATCGAGTTCTTCAGGTTTTTCGTCTTGACTTGTGTCATTTGTTCAGCTGAATAGTCAAAAATCTCCTCACTATAAAAGTCGTTGAAAAAAAAACGTCAGTAACAAGACGACACGATAGAACTATATGCGATTTTACGACATATGTCTTCTGACTTTGCGGTACCTCAGTAGCTTGAGAATCACCATGTTGTTCTCGCACAGGGACAGATTGGATTTGCTGGAAACAACGATTTCTGGGATGAAACCGGGCCAGGCATGTGGCCACTCTTGCTTCAAGATCTACAACGGTGGGATGCACGATATCAGAACCATTGAACGAAGCCTTGATGGACAAATATGAAGGCAGTATTTAGAAATGTGGAGAACAGTGGTCAAGGACGAACCTGGACAAGGACCATGTTGAGCTTGTTGAGCAGCGTCCTTTCGCGGACAAGGGTCGCCTCGTCTGAGGACAGTTTGACGATCAACCCTACGATGTAGTTGCGGATTCCTGCGTTCGATAGTTGTCATGTGGGTTTTGGATGAAGGATGTTCATGACAGCATTAGGTTAGACAACATACAGCTGGCAAGATGTATAGGGTCGAGGTGCCTATTTCAGGGCAGGTGGATCATATCCTCCGATCGTTCATCCCGACATCGGGATATATTCTTTACCTTGGCATTGCTCTGGTGGCAACAGCTTCCACCGCGTCTGGACCAATTTCTCCAGGATTGTCAAAGCCAAAAACTATTCGACATGGATTGAAAAAGGCGTCAGTGATCGAAATCCTCCCGCACATGACATCTTTGGCGACAGTGGCGATGGTGGGGGGGGCATGTATGTACCTTGGTCTGTGAGACCTTCGAGTTATCTAAGATAGCATCGGCATGCCTCCAAGCATCCGGGTGTTCCTGGAATTGAGTAAGGACTTGCTGCGCGAGTTTGTGCTATAGACACATCACAATCGGTTGTGAAAAGAACGCCAATGAGAATTTTGATTAGTAATGTGAGAAGGCGAAAGGTGCTGAAGGGCTGGGCGTACTTTCACGCCCTTGGCCTGCAACCCCCCTGCTTGCAGGAACAGCAACAAGGGGTGGGGTCTGAACCATGACGGGCCGTGACACGGGCGCTTTGACTCCAGGGTCGCTTTGTTATTGTTTGTGTCTTCATTCGTCGTCACTGAGCCTCCACGGTTTGGTGCATCCCCGGGCTCCATTCTTGCGAGGAAGGTGCCCGGACAAAAAGCCATGCAAGCGCAACGAGGCGGTTTCGAATGGCGTCTATATTTTCCTTCCGAGAAACATGGCGCGGCTGATCCAACTCTTTGAATGTTCCGTTGAGGGGAGTGATGCAAGGATCGAGGCAGAAGCAATCCTCCAGGAGCAGGAACTTACGTCTGGTCCAGCGCCGGTGTAGAAAACCTGGACTATACGATCGAGCAAATCGATGTCCAGATCACGGTTGAAGTCGAGAATAGCCTATGAGATACAAAGGCAAGAGGCGGATGGATGGATCCGACGAGGCGAAGGTTAATTTCAAGCATTGCGAAAATGCAGGCACAGGGCCGTGAGCGACGCTGCAAGTCAGGAGCACTGCATGTGCACGCAGTATCGCAGTATTGACAGCGGTGCGGGGTGCGGCAGGGGGGTCGGTTACCTCCATGGTGTCGAATGGGATGGGATCCTGGTTGTTTACTCTGTTCTCTTTAGACTCTTTTCTATGCCGCCGGTCAGGGAGTGAGGCGAGAGAGAGAGAGAGATAGAAGGAAGAAGAAAATAGGGTGGGGATCGAATGTGATTCGGATGGGGCGGGGAAGGGAGGAGTGGGGCGGTGGAAAGGAGCGCAGACAGAACAAGAGCGTGGAATAGCCCAGAAAAAAACCCCCTCCCACGCAGGAGCGACCCTGTCGCGTCGTCACTTTTTTTCTTTTCTTTTTTTCCTGGGATCTCAGTCACTTGGTCCGCCCTGTTTACTATTTCGCCATTTATGCAACTCCATTGTGCCTGTCTGTCCTGTCTGTTCCCCTTACCTCTTTCTCTTCGTCTCCCGAGTGAGTGAGTCCCCCACACACACCGACACGCAGCACACACATCCACAAGACACCACCGCAGCCCATCCCTCGGGCCAGGACACCGAGGGCTACAGCCTGCATATACTAACGCGCGAATGCCTGGGGCCAACGGACGTCTGCTTTTAAGGTTTAGCATATACACAACGCATAGAAATCAAATTCATGTCTACGATACTTGTTTGTCTGACAGTCTATGGACGGCTATATTGTAGTATTGTCAACCCTCGCTTGTCCTAACCATCGCAAAGCTCTCATGCAGTCGAGAGCAGTCGCTCGCTCTCTTCGCCGCTGTGCTCCTGCTCGTGGTGCTCCCCAGCTACTTGGCTTTGCTGTAGCTCCACCGACGCCTTCTCCGCATCTAGGCGACCTTGGTTCATGTCCACTCCGAAATAGATAATCGGAAGAGGAAGACTCAACAGCACCAGTAGGAAGATAAATGCGTGGCGAATCTCGTGGGTGGCATCGGTGATGGCTGCCACAGCCAATGGTCCCAGCCAACTGCTTCCCTTGTCCGTGATGGCGTAGAGCCCGAAAAATTCAGATTCTCTGCCTCGCGGAACAAGGTCTGCAAACATAGATCGGCAAAAACTACAGCGGCATAAAAAGCGTTCAGCACCATAGGAACGACCAACAAGAAGCGGAAGCAGGATGCGGACAAAATTATAAAATACCTTTGAACAGCCCCAATCAGGAAGCCAAAGTAGGCTGCCACCGCGAAGAGCTCTCTTGCTGACGAGAGGTGTGGCCAGAACGGCAGAATCAAGCCCAGCGTGCCGTAAACCGGTACCATGACCAGCATAGTTAGCAGCAATAGAACCATCTGCTTCTGATTATAGTCCAAAGCCCGCTGTAGCTTAGGGAAGGCGAGTGTACCTATTAAGGCGCAGATCGGCACCTCGAGCGAAAGCAGGATCAGATATGTCTGCGGTAGTTGCAACGACGTCTTGGCAAACAGCAACGCCACATTAGCAATGCTCGTGTACCCGTCGGAGAGAAAGAACCACGAAATCAGAAATGCAAATGCACTAGGTAGCTTCCTCGCCTGGACAATTGTGGCCCCAACTCGACTCCAAGAATAGAGTACATATCGCGAAGCTACCCATAGAGAGCCATGCTTCTGACCGCGATCCTCTAAACGAAGCTCTCGTCCTGGTCGCTGCTTTAACCAAACTCCAGCCAGTGCCGCAAAGATGAACCACCAAAGCCCCGAGAGAAAGATCCCGACTTTGAGAGATCGTGTTGATGATTTATCACGATAAGAGATGAAGAGGCAGATCAGCAGCAGCAAGATGCCGCCAAAATAGCCGCTGGCAAAGCCCTTGGCACTAATCTGTCCCATGAGATGACCCCTGTCCTCTCTTAGCTGCTCGGACATCTCGGTAAACAGCTCTTTCTTTCGCTCGAGGCTATCTTCAGTCCCCAGCAGGTCTTGTATGTCTGTGCCTGCTTCTTCTTGATGGCTAAGTAGAGCCCTCTGAACAGCCTCCGCGCCGTGTTCGATATCCAGATCCGCATCAGTCAGACTCGACTCTTCTTCCGCAGCCACGGTCGGCAATGGCTGTCCGGATTGAAGTTCAATTTGCTTTTCGAGCTGCACCAGAAGCTCTTGTCGGTGGCGTAGCCGATCCACATTCCTGACCAAAAGTGGCAGATAAGCATTGAAACATACCACGCCGGCACCAAAGGAGACATTCGCAATGACACTCAAGGCACCCGCCATCCACACATGTGGCACTGCGCCGATAAGCATCGTCGCGATTGCTCCTATGGCTGAGAAGATGATCAACTGTTTCTTGCGGTATGACCCATAGTCGGCCATGGAGCTGATAGAGACCACAGTCAGGGCCTTTTTGGTTGTAAGAAGAACGCGTTAGCAAGAACGTCCACGACCCTATGATACAATATTTCAATCCCCGCCCTGCGTACCTGCAGGAAAACCGCCAGGGATGTCAGGTACATTACGAACGACGCAGTATCCACTTCCAGGTGCCCAAAAGATATCATGCACCGCGGTCTCTCCATGACCAATGCTGCTGCTGCTCCCAGAGTTGTCGTATCGGTGGTGTTGGGGTGGACGACGCAGGGCTCGTGGGTGCCATAGAGATGGCCTTGCTCCGATGCAAGTGCCTCCAGTGTGATAGGAATAAAGCTGGTCAGGGCGACCTTCAAGTGACAAGAGCAAGCAGACGCGCGGTTAGAGGCTACAGCGATGCACTTGCAAAGGCTTCAAGACTGTTTAGGTTGAAATCCGAATCTGATTCATTACCACCACGTAGGCTTCGCTTGCGAATGCATAACTGTACCAAGCCCAGATCTCCTTCTTTGTAGTAGCCGGCTCTACTGGTGCCGGCGAAAAAGATACGCGCATGGGTTGTTTTTTCTAGGTAGATGTGTTTGCGTGCGTGTATGTTGTGGATGAACAGCTGTACAGCTGTGTAAGAATGGGATGGCAACAAGATGAGCTGTCAGAGACCAAAAAGAAAAAGAACGGGGTTCGTTTCTCCAATCCGCAGGGGCATCGTGCAATAATGAACATTCGGCCAGTGTCACGTCTCTGTTTGAGAACAAAAATAATGCCGAGTCAAGAACGCTATCAATATGCATTCCAGTCCTTGGGACCATGCTCATCTGGCACAGCGAAGAGTTCATGGGTCAAGAGTTTATTGGATATTACTACATGTATCGTCTACCTGTGCATCAATCATCAGAGGTGGGGTAAGGAAGGGCGCTCAGAATCAATAAAGTTGTACATCCATCCGACATCGCACGATGGCGGCCGGGTATTCAGTGCTTGACTCTATGTTGATCATCATCGCTTGGTTTGTGTTTGTGTTTGGTTTGGATAAAGGGATAGGGCAAGGACATCTACAGCTCACTAAACTGCCATATCTATACACACTTGTCAATGCAGAGCTAACACATGTTTTTCTTTTATTACGCTTGTCGTCAAATCCCATGGGAAATCGTCGACTGTCTAATAGGGAATAGGGAATTGTAATATCAGAGAGTAGGGTCGTGATCAAAGAAAGGGGGAGAAGGAGGGATGGAAGAGAGGTTTGGGGAAGAGGGTTGAAAAGAAAACACTGCAGCAAGAAAATTCTTTTTATCCTTCTGGAGGTGTGGCACCCTTAACGGCGAAGCTTCGGCCACACTTCAGTGCACATCGCGGCAACGCCTGGGAACACAGGCTTTCACACCAGGGAAAAGCATGACATTACATTGCTTGTCTATGCCTTTTACATCGTAGCCATGCCGAAGCGCAAGTTACATTCAGTCCCTGGGATGCATCCCTCCAACCCGTACTACAGCAACCCACCCGACTTTGTAGCTCTCGCAGAACAATACCCTTCCTTCAAGCCTTAGTAAGAGTGCCACCCTGTTACTCATTCCCAAACTTGGTGGCGATCACTTTTTAGAAATGAGCGAACCTGACCCATGTCAATCCTGTCTGCTTTCCCTCAGTGTCACTGCCAAGACCACTGGGTCGAAGGTCCGGGGCGCTATCAATTTCCGGGATCCAGAAGCTCTACGGTAGGTGTTTACAAAGCATGACAGCGCGTAAATCACTGCAAACTAGAGTAATGCAGCTGATAATTTTAATGTGTGATCTGGCATAGCGAACTGACCTATTGCCTCCTGCGGAAGGACTTTTCTATTGAGCTGGACATTCCAATCGGCTCGCTCTGTCCGGCAGTACGTGCAATCACTTTAACTGTATCTCCTACGATGCGAGTGCTGCCGACTTGGCGACGTGACTCTGATATGATACACCACGTCATTGCACTAGGTTCCGAATCGCGTGAATTACATTTGTTGGATAGAGGATCTGATGCATAATAACTCCAAGAGCACCATCAATGGAATAGACATGTACGTGACTATTGCACCTGTGGTAACTATACAAGTAAACCACTGATTTAATAACGACGTGTTTCGTGATCTCCAGCGGCACAGGAGCTTCATGCATCTATCCTCTCTTGGCCCGCGCCAGGAACAAGAACTGGAAAATGGTGGCAACAGGTACGTCTGCGTTACTGGTGCGATAAACAAGGATGACTATATGCTGCTAGTAGACTGACATGCTTGCATCTCCAGATATCGACGATAGGTCAATCTCGTTCGCTAATAAGAACGTGCTCGATAACAATTTCCACCAGTCCATCTCCGTCCTCAAAAACACTTCATCAAATATATTTCCGAGCGTTTTGTTCGAAGCAAAAGAGCAAAAGTACGTTTCTGCGATTGCTCTTCTCGGTCATAGTAGATCTCTGTGCCTTTAATGATTCATGTATGCTGGCATATCTTAGGTATGACTTTTGCATGTGCAATCCGCCCTTCTATGAGGACGAACAAGACATCCAAGAAGGCTTTGACGGAAAAGAAGAAGAACCTTCGGCAGTGTGTCATGGGACGTCGAATGAGATGATGACAGCAGGTGGTGAGGTTCAGTTCGTGAAGCAAATGATTGACGAAAGCCGGCATTGGCAAACAAGGATAAGGTATTTCAAGTGCATGCAATTCGTCTGCGATATTTTATAAAGTCGAGCGACGTTTTCTTAGACTTCCGACGCGTTTTTTGACATGTAGATGGTATACAAGCATGCTCGGCAAAAAGAATTCCTTGGACGATATCATTGCTTATCTCAAAGACCACAAGGTGATACTCTTACCCTGACACGGCTCTGCAGTTTGGATTCTGCCACATGCTGACATTTTGCGTCGTTTTCCTCGCATTCAGATACTTAATTATACGCTGACAACACTACGCCAAGGCCGAACGAGTCGGTGGGCTGTAGCATGGTCCTTTGGAGACGAACATGCTTCCTGGGTAGGAAAATTTATGATCTAACAGCCGCGCGTTAGTATGATGTTATTCTGATGAATATTGGATGCTCTGTCGCCCTGTAGGCATCGATGCAGCATATTTCAAACAAGATGACTAAGCTCACTGCCCCAGCAACTGTGCTGTCGTTTGAAGTATCAGATACGAATGCAGAGGAGGCGGTGAGCAGCGCGAAATCACTCCTGGAGCAACTTGCGATCGATTGCCAGCCAGCTGAAGCCGAGTTCACTAATGAGCCGGAGGGGTCAAGAGCGCTGTTCCACGGAAAGGCCAGGACCAATACTTGGTCTCGAGCTGCTCGGAGAGCTATGGCGCGAGGCACTAAACACGGGGATGGAGGCCAGAGCGACACCGTTGCCAGCGAGAACATGGATCAATCGACGACGCTAACCATAATGGGCTTTGATCTTCGCATATTCTCCTCAAAGGAACAAGAACTTGAAGAGTCGACCTCTTCCACTCCCCTGACCGTGGAATTGACTTGGACAGTTGGCCAGGATCGAGACCTATTTGAGTCCTTCTTCCTGCACTTTCGCAGCCGGCTCCTGCCGGCCCATGATCGTCATCATCATTAACAGCACCGACTGCATAGTCGACAAGTGACAAAGTGCGGCTCTTTGAAATTTCTCATGTTGGCCGTTGAAACCTTCGTGCCCGAAATAAAATTCACCACCGCATCGCCTTCCATCTTCATTCTCCCTCGTCATTCGCATTTAATTCCTCCCCGAATCACTTTCCTGGTGCGCCTCTCATTCCACGCCAGTCAGCTATATACCACTACGACGTCTTGTTGTAGCCCAGCCGAATACACGCTCTTAAAATATGGTGCAGGCCATCCACGCAAAAGCTCTTTTCGACTGTGTTGGCGATGAGGAATCGGAGCTGACATTCCACGAAGGCGACCTTCTCATCGACGGTAAATACGAAAAAAACGCACTATATCAACGGCGAACAAACAACACAGCTGACCCATCGGCTCTTGCTCTTTTCTAGTACGAGAGACATCGGAGGAGGGTTGGCTCCATGGCCGCTTAGAACGGACAGGCGAGGAGGGCCTGTTTCCCGATAATTATGTGGAGCTCATCCATGTCCAGGTAAGCTAACCGCTGTGAAAACTAGCAAGGTGATCTATTGTCTATGGGCCCTTGTCGCATGAACTAACGCCCATGTCATCGCTGTTTATATAAGCCAACTTCTGCACCCCCAAAAGTTAATGGGCCCCCTCAGTTGCCGGTGAGATCATCGATTGGCACCAAAAACTCCTCTTCGATACCGGCCACGTCACTGCAGCCGGAAGCAGCTTCTGGGCAATCTAACAACACCACATCTATAAAGCCATTGCTTCCTGCAAGGAAAGGCCAAGCATCGCCCGTTACAACTACAGGACTCAGAAAGGTGGAGACATCGATAATCCCTGGAGGCGTTGAGAAAGCGGGTGCTACTGCTGCTGCCACTGCATCTTCCAAAGTGGCACTACCAGGATTAGGATCGAGATCTATGTATGGCGCCACCAAGCCTGATACCTCAGACCCAGGAAGGGCTCTCTCTGGACCGCCAGCGTTGCCCAGGAGGAGTAACACAGTGTATGAAAATGTCGGCTCTGCTACTGAACAGTCCTCGGCTTCAGGACCGGCATTCTCTGTACGAGAGCGGATGGCGAATCTATCAATGGCGAACCAACGACAGACCAGCTCGCCATCAGCGTCTATATCAGCCTTACAGCCTGCTGTAAAGGAAATCGGCCAGAGAGGCAACATTGGTGCAGCTGTTCGCTCCCCGAATTCGTCTGCGTTACGGCCTGCGTTGCCACCTCGAACATTAACAGACAGTCCCGCAGAATCACCACCACCACCAACTCCATCGACTTCAGCTGGCGCCGCGAAGCACGTCTATCAGGTCCAGGATGCGGCGGTTCCAGTCCCCAAGCTGACGACCTTTTCACGACCTCGATCTGCCAGGACAGTGAAAAGCTCTGGTTCATTAGAGCTGGCCTCTCCTGCTTCAAGCAGTCCCCAACCTGCGGCTGCATCTACACCACCAAAGCTTCCAAGCCGCCCACTAAGTGTAGCACCAACCACGCCGTCTGTAATCAAACCAGTAGACTCAGGACCTATACGATTTAGTCCCGCAGCAGTCAGGCAGGGCCCTACAGGTATCAGTGCCCTACCGACCATTTCTCGAAATAGCCAACCCCTACCACTGCCCTCCAGAAACAACCTGAACTCCTCTACACCCTCCTCACTGACGGCAAATACATATGCAGGCCTCTCCAAATCTACCACCACCACCATAGAAGGTCTCAGGCATGCGGGTTTTTCGCAGGAAAAGGACAATAACGCGTCAGAAACCTCCGACATCCCTGCAGGAGCAGCATTTGGAGTGAAATTGAACTCTGTAGGGTCAAGGACGCCCAAAGATACTCGCACCGTTTCCTCACTATCAGCTCCTCCAACTGCCACTTCGTCCGTTGTGGAAGCTGCCAATGACACGGCCCCACCCCTTCCCGCGCGACCCAGCACAAACCCCTCAACACCTTCGACAACTCCGTCTGAAAGAGCCACGACCCCGTCAATGACGCTGCAGCGCGAAACAGCCTCGCGCCAATTCTCACCCTCACCTTCCCCGGGCTCGGCGCAAGCGAATCGGAGCAAGTCACAAGTGTATGAGCCGCAAGCGGGCGACATGGCACGGAGATGGGGAAGCACCTTGTCGTCGCCCGCAAGAGCTTCGTCGGGAAGCCGTGTTGCAATGCTTCCTCCGCGATTACCGGATGTTGCAGCTCCAGGGTCTGTTGGTGTTAAGGCGAATGCGAGAAGGAGATACGAGGTGCTCTTCAAATCCGTGTGCTCTGGCGATTACATTGAAGGTATGCAAGTAAAACTAGTACAGTGCATGTATAGTCAGCAATATTTATTTAAAATCTCATCCGGAGAGTTTTTTATTATTATTATTAGGCGTCAAGGTCCACACTATTTACGTGAGGAGCCGTCTGGACTCAAAAACGTTGGCACAGATCTGGGATCTGGTGGATGTAGACAATGCTGGACGACTGAGTAAGGCGCAGTTCTGCATGGGCCTGTATCTGATTGACGAACGCCTTGCGAGCGGCCTGATCCCACTAGAGGTCTCGGACGAGCTTTGGGTATCTGTAATGCAGTGAAATAGCAGCATTCGAAGAGAGCGGTCATGGCTGGACGGCAAGCAGATCGAAACGAAAACGGACGGATTAGCAGAAAGCAATAAAAAAAAAAAGTTATCTGATGCCCACCAAGATGCATGGTACTCTCTGTCCCTGTGTTCTCAAATTTATGTAATTGAATCACAGGGACTCGAGAAAATTACTGTTCTGGGACAAAGCGCATCGCAACTCTCAACTTGCATCGGATCACCTCTCTCTCTCCACTCCACTTTTCCGCATCGCAACTAAACGATCCCTGCTTTTTTTTTTTTTTTTTTTTTTTTACCGCGAAATGCATTCCTCAAGAAACCTCATTCTCAGATCGAGCAAGGGTCTGGTCGCCTCATTGATCACTCGCCGCCAAACAGCCATTGCTGCCAGCACTCATGTTTCTGCCTTCAGGACAGGCCTCTGCCACCAGAAGCTGCCGTTGCAGCAGCAGGAGCGTACCTTTGTCTCTCCCTCGCGTGTCATGCTAGCGGCGAGCGGCGCTGATATCGAGAAGGGTGTCCAGAACATCACAGATCTCTTCATGACCGCCCGCGACGAGGTAAATCCTCCACATCAACAATACACCACACAATATACTAATCAAAAAGAGAATATGGTCAAATAGCAACTCCACTGCCTGTGTACTGACCAAGTGCTTATCCTTTTTTTTTATTTTAATATGTATATCGAAGCTGGAATATGCAGAAGAGGCACGTGGAACAGTCTATTACAACGACGACAAGGAAACTGCACGCGAAGCAGTTCAGGAGTGCCTGACCGCATATAATGAACTTTTGACGGATCTGAACGAGGCACAGAAACTGGATGTCCAGCGCAAGATCGGACTCAAGATCATGGAACTCAAGTCACAGCTGGATGCCCTCAATGCAGAAGAACTTGAGTAAAAA
>MU617301.1:0-16441 GCA_025201705.1 Dissophora ornata
AAAAAAAAAAAAAAGAGAGAGAGAGAGAGAGAGTATAGCACCAAGGTGTGTTGTTTTCAATGTTGCTTTCAATGTTGATAAAAAAAAAGAGAGAACCAAGGTGTGTGTTGCTTTCAATAAAGATAAGAACCATGGTGTGTTGATTTCAATATAGATTTACATATCCACATATCCTTCACTCCGTCAACGTCGTAATACCGGCCTTTGAGAGAATCACATCAATAATCTCCTGGCCTACGATCGCCTCCACCACTTCACTCTCACGTGGCACCAATCCAATCTTGCGAAGTCGTTCCTCCTTGGCCTTACTCAATGTGATCAGTCCATACACCTCCAACATGTTGATCAAGTCCTGGTACTCTCCTCGATTCACAGCACCAATCTTGTTGCTTCCTCGACAAGTCGACGTGTAATGATCAAACACCTTGCCAACCTCGCAGTCCACCGTCTTTCCACTCTGGATCTTCATCACAAGCACAGCCAACACAATCTTTTGGTGCACATTCAACCCCTTCATCTTTCGCACCATCGGCGATCCAAAAGCAGACTCCAGTGCCTTATTCACATGCTTCATCGTTACTTTAGGTGCGCTCTGCAATGTAATTGCCGTCGACGATGCTGCCAATGACGACGATAGAGTTCCAGATCCTGCAACAGACCCACCTGACTGCCAACGCAGAAGAGCTAAACGCTCCGCATTTCCTGCCGCCTGATTCTCCAAATTGGCCAGTCGGATCTCAGAGAGTGGAGTGATCCCACGCTGCTGCTGTGGCTGCAGTTGTGGCGAAATCTGGGTCTTTTCCAAACGCTCCTTCTTCTTGGTCTCCATCTCAACCATCTCGATCGTCTGGCGACAAATGTCAAGTGCCTTTCTCAAATCACCAGTCGCTGCCGCCACCTTGCGCGCACACAGTTCAATGGCGGATTTCTGCATCAGAGGCGCAACCCGGACTTCACTTTTCTCGTCCTTGCCATCAGCACTGCTGGCTTTGCTGGTCTTGTTGTCCTTTGCATCACTCTCGAGCGAAAACAATCGATCCATAATAATATCACGAATCTCTTCCACTTGGTACGGGTTAAAGTTCAACAGCTGCGGCTCGCAGTTCTTCGCCTTGAGTCGAGGTAAAAATCGGTCCGTCATATCAAGAGCGTTGGCAATGCCGAATAACGTCAGCTTAGAACTCTCTGTCGAGGACCACTGGAAGAGCTTGTACAAAACGTCCTGGTCCTTTGTCAAGAGTTGATCAATCTCATCAAGGACCACCACACTATAACATGACAAAGCCATCCATTATATGCACACACGCACATACAATGTTAGAGTGCTTGGACAACTATATGCAAAGCAAAATCGTTTGAGAAACAAGAAAACTTACAACATGATTTTTTTCTTATTAGAGTCGAGAACCAGCGACTCCAATGTCTTGACAGCGCCATCCTTGTCCTTGGACTCTGAGACATGGCCCAATTCCTCCAAAAGCTTCTGGTACACGAGACGTGGATCCTTGATTGTCATGCAGTTGATCGCCACCGTCTTGATGATATGCTTCGCCGCTTTCATCTCGGGCTCCATATCACGCATAATCTCCTTCAGCAGTGCAGTCTTGCCCGTGCCTGGCTGGCCAGAGATGTAGAGCGAACCAGCCTTGGGGGTCAGGATATGGGCTTCACAAAAGCTTCGGATCGTCTCTCGCTCAGCAGTACGGCCCACCAACCGATAGGGCTCTGTTGTGCGTCTGAACAGTGACTTTGCATCCTGGTAGAATCCAAGCGTAGTCGAAACCGGCACAGCAGGGGTTGTGCTGGTAGGGGCTGCACAAGCAATGTTGGAAGCCTTGGAAGATGGGGTGGTTTCCGTAAGCGCCGACAGTGGTTTTTTTTGTGAGCGCTTGGGAGTCGAGTAGCCTGGGATGCCAGCATTCTCGTTCTCCTTTTCAACAATAGCCGTTTTCGCAGAGTCTGTAAACAGCAGGATGAGAAGAACGCGTTAGCAATACAAATAAATAAAAGCAAGCACCTTTTGGGATGGTCATGGTTGCACCAACATTGACTATTGTCCCCACTACACTCCACCCAACATCAAGATGAGCTGACATAACATACTGAGTATCACAAAAAAAAAACTTACCCTTAACTGGGCGCATCATCTTATTCATTATCGGCGTTAATCCTGTGCTAAGGCTCTGGCTCCTGTTTTTCGTAGGAGTTCTCGGTGGGGTGGGAAGAAGTGCCAGCTCTGAGGAGGAGGAGAACGAAAGGGGATCCAATTGCTTCTGAACCAAGAGTGTCTTGGACCTAGAGCGAGTCGTCTTTGTTTCTGGTGGGACCTTGTTCTCATCCGTCTCATCATTGACCGAGGCTTCAGTGGCAAGGAGGAGGTCCTTGAAATTTGGAGGAGCAACCTTGTCCAAACGGTTCTGTAAGAATTGTTTCTGGGATGAGGCTATTAAAGCAGACCGTCTCTTGGATGGGGATGGTGGCCAGGCTTTAATGGAGGGACAAATTAATAGGTTAAAAATTCAATCCCATTTTTGATGCATCATTCCAAAAAAAAAAAAAGTGTAGATATTGCATGTTACCTTCAGAATTCTCATCCTCATTGTCCGAGAAGACAATGGCACGCTTTCGGATAAAGTTGGCTGACATTTCGTATGGAATGATGCCTGGAAACCAAGACAAGGAAAAAAGGAAAAAAGGAAAAAAAGCCGGTGGCGGATGTATGTAATTTTTTTTTTTTTTTTCCTACTGCTTCTCCGTGGAGACGAAGATGGTGGGACGCTGCTTGTTCAGGGAAAAAAAAGTGAGGCAAAGAGCGGGTCTTGGTGCAAACGAAACAAGGAGGTAGCGGGGGCGGAGGAACAAGGGGACTGTTGACGAACGGGTGATGGACGTGGCTCGATCCAAACTAGATCAATTGTCGTTCGCAAATCGACTCGAGAGCGGAAAGGGGCTGAGATGAGAGAGTCATCACTTCCAGGGACGCGTTTTTTTTTTTAGGACAGAGTGTTGTTTTGATGTTGTCGGTTCTTGGATTAGCCATTGATTGGACTCAGCGCACAGTGTACCGGCCTGTACGTGTGTTGTCACATCCGTCTTTTGGAGCACAAAGAGCCTTGGTCTCGCCAAGCCCGTTGGCTTCAACGCACCTCCATCGATAACAACCATTCGTTTACAAGGATAGATTCTTTATTTTTTGTTTCTTTTTCTTTTTCTTTTTCTTTCGCCAACATGCTTGTCGCGACTCTGCCCCAGCCAGCAAAAGTCGCATTATCAACTTCCAAATCGACATGATATCTCTACATGTTCAGTAAATGCGCTATCGAGCATCCCACCCACCCCGCTTTTTAGTTTCTCTCAACCAACGTACGGATGCGGCGAACAAGCAGCTCGATAAAGCTGTTCCTTGAACTGTTGTCCCATCCGATCCGCTCTTGCGCCTATTTTCGAAATTCATACAAAGATAATTGCACGCCAGGGTTAAAATTATCGTAGCATAACAGCAAATCCATCCAACTCTTGTCATCCATATTGTCACCATCACTCACCAAGTCAAGTCCCATAACGTTATCTAGGACAGGTTTGATCACATGCCCCGCATCCCTCCTCAATGCCTGAGCCTCTGTTAACGTCGGCTTAAAGTTCCTTGAAAGCTGGCCCTGGCTTTGGTTCAAGCCTGCACCCGAACCCGCCGATGCTCCAATGCCATTCGTATTAATGCCAAAGGATGATGCTCCCGTAGATCCAAAGGCGTTCGTGCCACGACCAAACAAAGATGCTCCTGGTGCTCCGAAACTACCGAACCCATTGCTATGGCCAAATCTTGACGCTCCCAACCCTGACTGCGAAGACGCGCCCTCCAAGAGACCAGGGTACTGTCCAAAGTAGTACTCGAGGTGTCTCCAGAGCACAACCATCGAAGTCTCCAGCAAATCTGTATCGATAAAAAAAACGAATAAATTAATCAGAACATCATTTTTCGAACAATGGCTGTCCATTTTGTAAAAAAAAAAAAAAAACACGCCGCAACTTACAGAGCAACGACAAGACGTCTTGGGTGGACGACAACAGCATCCTTTGAAGGACCTGGACCGCCAACTGATCACGCTGGATCGCAACAAGGTCATCAAGAAAGTCTTCATCCGAGGCATCGAGGATATCCTGCTTCTCTTCTGGAGTTAAGGAATCGATATTATTCAACTTCAGCAGCTGCGTCTCCCGTCGGAGCAACGCCTCTTGGACTTCAGTTGTGGTGTCGCCCATAAAATTGACCAACGTGGCCAAAGATGGTACCGTGACCGAGACCTGCGCGCTTGTCACAGACGAAATGGTCCATGTAAATAATGGCGTGAAGGGCTTGGGCACTGATAACGCAAGGGGAAAAAAAAGGATGGTCAAGCACGAAGAGATGCATTAGTCCTTGCAAATCTATCAGATCGAACACACACACACACACTACCCTGCGGTTGACATACCTGCACGATCCACATTATCTGTGCTGATTTGACAATAGGACAAGAGGTTCTTGCAAATATCGCGAGCAAGACTCCTAGCATCGCGCAGGAACAGGTTGGTGCCGGACCTCGCCGTCAAAGAAGGGGCCATTATAGTCGTCATGTACACCTCAGAGTCACTGACTGCCATCAGGGACTTTGACCACTGGTCGGCAGAAAGGTATTTAGGAATCAGGGCTAGCAACGAACTATGCAATGGACCGAACACAGCTGCAGCAGACTACATTCGTGAAGATGGACAATAGGAAGAGCTTAGTAAAAGCACAATAATTCAATAATGAAAAATCGTCGAGTTTCTTCTTCAGGCACTTACTGCTTCCTTGGTGGCAATATGGCCAGCAAGTTGGTTCAGAAAAGCGGTGACGGAACGCAGTTCGCGAAGTGAGCTGGTGGTAACAGGATATGCGTCATCTCTGAGGATCGCGGCAAAGGTATCATGATGGCTTGACACAAACAACTCAGCCTACACAAGTACAAAAATCAATGGGTAGGTCAGGCATTTGAGCACTGAACGATCTCCTGTAAGATCGATGGCGACAAGGGCAATGGTACATACCTTGCTCGTGGCAGTGCGGTGGTTTCGTCCTAGGTTGGCCAAAATAGCAACAGCGACTTGGAACATGGGATAGACAACGTTGTGATACCGACTGCCCTCCGTCTGCTCGAATGGTCCAAAGTCTACAGCATGAGCAAGAAAATGGAAATACTCGTTAGCATGAATGCACGATTTCGCATTCAATAGGTGTCCGTCAAACAGAGCAAACACGAAATATAAGCGTACCCGTAGTATCCAGGTTGGGTCGCATGTCGATCACCGTAGACGAGTTCGTCAGTACATCGAAAAAGCCGTATTCGAGCAGCTGCTCTGCTCCATCCTTGCGCTGAGCGATACGCAAGAACAAGGTCATTCTACTCTCGCTCACGATCGGCGTCCTGCTTACGCGTCCCTTGACACTGGCCTGCAAATCCAAATCCTCACGCGCCATAATGTCGATAAAGTGCTTCAAATAGTTGCGCTGGACCAGGTGAACTAGGACCTTATTCGTCGGCTCCCTTTCGAACAGCCCGTATAGTGTGTTCAAGATCGTAAAGGCCGCGATCTTGCAAACTTGGTCCACATCTGACGCATCTCTGCAAATAATCTCTAACAGACGCTCGCCCGCCTCTGACACCAAGACCTGGTTTCCGAGCTCCAGCGCGCCTCTCACATTATCGTCCGTCTGATTCATGCCGAAACACTGCCCATCAACACCATCGACAAGCGACGCCCTTACGCTTCTGTGACTACTTTCCTCAAAGCGCGTGTACTGGAAATAGTTGACCAAGGTCGAGTACAGGTTACAGCGATAATGTGATGTGCCTGGACGATGGATACAGGCAATAATGTTCCTTGCCAAACGATGAAGGCGCTCTGCAGGGAAACGTGCCTCGATCTCGCTGGGATTGGTAGACGTAGCCTGAGAGATAAACTGGCGGAAATGGTCGGTGCGGAGACGCTGGAGTAGAGCAAGCGCGACCTTGCTCAGGATGTTCGCAATGTCGGCAGGGCAATCTCTCTGCAGCTTGGCAAGAACAGCCTCTAGCAAGTCGTACAGCATTACCTCGCGCTGCTCTACCCTCAAGAGATCATATCCAGGTCCCAACGTGATCTCAACAAGCTCGCGCCAAGACTCAAACGACGTCCGTCTTCCCGCTTCCAAGCTCCTGAGATGATTCCGCGCCAAGCACTGGCCCATGATGGCCCTCATCTCGACATATGCGGCTGACTTGTGTACAGGGCCTGAAATCTTGTTCTCGCTCTCAAGCTGCGATTTGCGAGCCATCAAAAGAGAAAGTAGCTTGCGCACGTTGTAGACCTCAATTCCGTGCTCGTCCTTCTCCAGACAAGAGTCCTCGGCGGCATCTGGGAAGTAGTAACGTTCAAAGTTCTTGATCTTCAGCTCATCGTCCCAGAAAAAGTCGAGAGAGTCCAAGAGCTCCAGAATCTTCATGCGGGGCTGAATCAGGTTGCCTCTGTTATCCCTCGAGATTGAGTACATAAAGTCATCCAAGTCCGGTGCACGCGTGTTGTCCGTGGTACTGTAGAGGAGGGAGAGCAAGCTGCCAGCCTCCCGACGCTTCTGCGTCTCACAAGCGACACGCAACTCCAACGCAGATGTCCGCATAACCCAGGACCGGTGATAAAGCTGAGAGAGCAAGTTGAAGAAATTAGCTCTAAACTCTGACCCATCGACTCGAGTAAGAACGCCATGAGATCCCTCGAGTCCATGTTCAAAGCGAATGGGAAGTTCCCGCAGATGTCTGTAAAAGAAATCCTCTCTCGTTCGGAGGTAGCGCATGGTCGGGGACGTTGTCTCTGGCTCCGAGCAGAGGCGATAGATGAGTTCCTGACATTTCTCTGCAAGCTGGGGGTGAGTGACATACAGCGGAACAGAGGTGGGCATAGCGTAGTCTGTATCCAAACTATCCATGCCTCGTCGCAATAGATCCAACGTGACATGCAAAGTGGTAGTGGAGGTAAGGCTTGAAAGGATGTCGTCGTCTGCGGAACTGTTGATCTTGGATGCCGTTGGATAACCAAGCAAAAAATGTGCGACTGTAGGGGGATAGCGGGACTCGTCCAGGTTGTCGAGCAAAAGTCGCATGATTTGAAGGCGGATGGTTGAGGCTGTGATTGCTGGTGACGCCAGAATGGCACGCCTCTGGCTCGCATTGTTCGAATCCGGCCCATCGAGTGCCATGGAGTTGTCTGCTTGAGGCGCACCAAACTCGAACGTCTGCTCGTCCTCCTCAGCCGTTAGCTTCTGCACAAATCCATACAGGATCTGTTTTGAGCGAGGCGACGACTCCAAAAGACGCACCAATCGATTGATCACAATGCCTCCTTGGTTGACTCCGTTGGTGAAGAGAGGCGATGCTGAAAGTCGATCGAGGATCTCGATTGACAGCGAGCAGATTTCATGGCTGACATCGCAGTTGATGTAGCAGGCAATGTCGACGATGGTGGAGTTGCTGTAGGATAAATGCTGCTCCATGGGCGCCAATGATGACAAAACGTAGCTCCTGCTAGTGGTTGTCAACAAAATCTGTACAATGTACTCCATGAACACATCCTGAAGCTGCATCGTCTTTGTCACAATCCTGAAGCACCTGGCAATAGAGGACTGGAGGTAAGGCGTCGTTTTATCGTCATTGTTGAGAACGTCGACCCCTGTGCCCATGATACGGAAAATCTCTCTCAAGGCATCTCCACCGGATAACAAACGCGTCAAAATTTCAAAGGCCGGGTGAAGAGAGGCACGAAGCGCGTTGTTCTTCTGAGCCTCGACGGTTGTGTGATCTTGGTCCTTCTTGGACGATTCACCGAGAACAAAAGACCCAATGTCAAAAGACAGGAGGCACCTTTCCACGAAGCTAAGGCAAGCATCAATCACCTTCCACTTTTCGTTGGCAATGCGATAAGGCCGGCTGAGAGCCTTGACAAAAATCACATCCAGAACAAACTGAACATAAGGAATGACTCCAGGTTGGCGGTAGTTGGATCCGAGTTTGCTTGGGATTGATGGCGACCCACCAGAAAGCAGCTCCTCTGGATTCAAAGGCACCTGCACCAAGGTGCTCAAAAGTCGTACGAATGCGATCGTTTCGGGGAACGCCTCGTTGGCCGCCTCAATCTCTTCAACGTCATAGCCGATTCCAGAGTCCAAGTTGGCGTGTTCCTGACGGGGTGATGTTGTAGTGACAGGGGCCCTGTCTCCAGCAGGTACAGCCTGTTCCGGCAATGGGGCAATATAGGATTTTGGCAGGACCCTTGCCTGCTCCAGATATTCCCAGACGAGACTGGCAGTGTCGTATCCGAGAGCTGAAGGTGTGGCGAAGGCGGCGACGGCGTCCAAGATACAAGCTTTCAAGTCGACGGAGATCGGGCAGATGAAAAAGCGGAACAATGAATGGATCACCTGGTACTGCTTCGAATCATTCATGGCAGTACGGGCAATGGCCGAGTACTGAGCCACGACACTTAGGAGGCGCAAGAACGACTTTAGCAAAGCCTCTTCCTCGGGTCGGATCTTTTCGATTGTTCCACCTGCGGCAATATCTGTGTTCAGCCTGTTTGTATAAAATTCAACAGCATCAAAGAGTCTTCCCCAAGAACACAGAGTTGACGATGGAGACGAGCTTTGTGTGCCATAGCGCCCCCCGTTGCTCTTCAAAAACTCGTAGGCATGATTAGCGCACTGTGTCCCTGTGGCAAGCGATCCCAGCATATCGAAGAACGAGCGCGCGGTGTTCTTGCAGTCGACACTCCACTTGAGGAATCGGTAGAGTCGATCATCGTTGTTAGGCCAGAACCGAATTCCAGCCTCAGGGCGATCCTTGTACACAAGAGCGATGAGCGTGAACAATGCATCGAGGTCGTTCCTGTGTGCTGCGACGACTGCCTGTGTCTGTGATTGCCTGAGTGACGATTGGTGGGCGGTAACATCTTCCTCCCGATGTTTGATTTTCCTGAGTAGCGGTAGCATAGTGATGATAAAGTCCCGCACGGTCAATTCGAGGAGTGCAAGGATTCCATTCTGCATAGATGCTTCCAGCTGGACAGTAACAGGCTTTCCGACCGTAGTATCGAATCCATCAGTGTTCTGATCAAAGATACCAAGCGATACGTTTGAAATTTCGAAGGGAACTTCAGTCTGCTTCCCGTCCGGGTTCACTTGCGACTTGAAACCGAGAATGTAGTTAGCAATGAACTGGAAGGTATCCGTCGCAACAGCCTTTTCTGTAACCGTCTGTAGCTCATCTTCTGTCAGTCCATTCGCGCTTCCGACATTCACGTGCCCGAGACAGAGACTGAACTGGAATAACACCGTGGCTTGGATGGCAGGGACAGCCCAGTTGGTTTCGCTGATGAATCGTGCATACTCTGGCATAAATGAGTCCTGGGTCATGTACGCAGGGAACTCGTTCTCGGCCTTTCCGCGGATTCGCATGTGGTCTGGAGAGACTTCGAGGGCAGCCATGACCACGACAGTGAGATACGTGGTGATTGGGTCGGAAAGGTTAGACTTTTTCAAGGCGGTGATGGTCGCCTTCAAAACACTGCTGGGGAGCTCATGGTAAAAGGCGATAGAGAAGAGAATTGTGCCGAGGAGGTTGCGTTCCTGTTTGATGTCTTCAAGGCGCTTCTCGTTGATCGGCATACCGATTTGTGCCACCAAGGTCGAGGTCTCTGTCATCGTGCTCTTGAGAGTTGTCGTCTTCTTTTCCAACTCGTCGATCAGCTTCAGGGTCTTGCTTGCAAGGTTGCCTTTTTCAGGGGCCAAGAGATCGTTCCTGAAGGTAACTATTGTACCGCTGAACACGGTGGGCGAACTGAATGTGTCGGAGGTGTCCAAGATAGCATTAATGAGCTGAAGCAGGGCAATTCTCTCCCTATGAAACAGGATGATGGATGTCTCGACTGCAGTCCTGTCGTATCTGGCCTGTTGTTGGATGCCGTGCTGAAGGAGAGAGGCTGCGATGTACTCATCTACATCCAGCTGGTCCGACAGAAGAATCGCATCCGCGATGAACTGCTCGTTGACAGTGCGTACGCTTCCGTCGATAACCGGTGTTCCTGTTAGCGAACAAGCAAGAAGATAGAAACCATCAATATGACTGTGTGCGCAGTAACTGCTTGTGATTGAGTCTCAGATCAAGAGGTAGACGCGTTAACCATACCGAGGTTCAGTTGTGCTCTGTGTGCGGCGCTGGGACGTGGCGTTTCCAGTACCGCGTAGATGGCTACTGTGTTTGCCTCCAATTCACGCAGGACACTGTACACAAAGTCATTTGTTCTTGACCGCGTTGCAGCCAGTACATCCTGAGCGAGTTTCTCAAATGTTGGCGTCCATTGCGGCTCCATCTTGTGTTGACTCGGGGGGGGGAGATTTTTTTTTTTTTTTCACCAGACGAGAAGGGATTAATTGACGCGTGTCGTTCTTGGTGATGGCACCGAGCCAGAGTTTCTCGCGATGAAGGTCAGAGAAGCCCGGGAGAGCGTCGGTTCTGAATCCCTGATTATCGAGGAGGTGGAAGTGGGGGTGTCGTGGACGGAGGAAGGAAGAAAGGAAGACAGCAATGAATCGAGTTTGGGGGTGAATGCGAACTGTGCTGATCAATGCACTTGCTTTTGTGTTTATTGCTCGCGCATGTGGTGACTGGGCCTGTGGGGGGGAGAGAGACTTAAGGGGTCTCATGCTCCAATCGTAGTACGCGACGCGCCAGGAGGTAGAAAAATATGCAACCCCCCTCTCCTTGTCACCACAACCACAGCAACATTCCCATTCAAGCACTCCTTATAAAACATGTCGCGCATCATTCTCATTCCAGGTAACGGCAACGACAATGTCGAAACCTCAATGTGGTACCCTTCGGTTGTCAACACTCTGGCGGACGCCAAGGACCGTAGGACAGGCCAACTGCTGTTCCCTGGAGGCGGGGTCCTACGAACCTTCCCTGACCCCTACGACGCACACGAGGAGATCTGGATCAAGTTCATGGAGGACGATATGGAGATTGGAGAAGAGGATGTCGTCATCGGCCACAGCAGTGGGGCTGCTGCCATCATGAGGTACATCGAGACCAGAAAAGTCCGGGGCGTCGTGCTCGTGAGCGCATACAGTACTGACTTGGGGGATGCTTCAGAGGTATGTCTGACCAACAATGGTGAAACTGATCGTGGTTCAGAGGACATGTTCTTGGCCAAACCATCGAGTTAAGCCGCAATCAAATAACCCGTGTGCTGGATAGAGGGAATCTGGCTATTTCAACCGCCCTTGGAACTGGGATGCCATCTCAGCCAACGCCAGCTGGATCACGCAATTCTGTATGTGCAACTGCACAAAGAAATCTGGGAAAGGCAACGTTTGAACTTTGCTCCTTTTGCTGAACTGGCAATGCAATCCATTTCTTCCACTGACTGTTGATATAGCAAGCCCAAGTGACAAGTTGGTCCCCATCGACGAGCAGCGTTTTGTCGCAAGTAAAATCGCTGGGGTCAACCACATTGAGCTCCCTGGTCGGGGCCATTTTATCCGCGATCGTGAATTCCCAGAGCTGGTCGCCAACGTCATTCACAAGATGTGCTCCTAGGATATATTTATCGATGCATGGTTGTCCTAGGACAGAATACAAAAGACTGAGGATATTTCTGTTTTATTGTTCTTTTACAACTGAACAACGATATAAAGGAAAGGGAGTCAGAGCTCGCTCTCACTATCTGCCCCAAAGTTTTGCTGTGATTGTCAGAATGCCCATTTCAGTTCCAATACGCGCTGGTCCACTTCAGCCCTGCTTGTTTCCGCTACGTCCTTATGAGATGAGGATCATCCAGGCAATGATGAAGTAAAACAAGAATAGTGGGTACACACCAAGCGCACGTCGGTTGGCCAGATTCGAGTCCGAGAGGAATCCCAGCGACGCCCACGATGCCCATGCGAATGCAATGCCGGATAGTGGCAAGCGAATGTAAATGCTGCGTACGAATATCGAGACCACACTGACAAGTACCAATGGGAACAAACAGTATCCGATCACACATACACTCTGGAAGAACGATCTAAGCATCAATGGCCCAACGACAGAGAGGTTGAGCATATGTAGTAGTTGTAATTTCAAACTCAGAGTAGAAAAAGAATGGTCAGTGGACATACACTCTTCCTCCGAGGAGCTTGGCGTTCACTGTGACGACCGCGGATCCCAACCAGACAATGATGAAAATCCAGGTGAAAACGGTGATCTTTTGATCCGGCTGTGCTCTCATACTCAAAACACTATTGTATTCAGAATCAAATACCCAAGGCGTTAGTCGACAATGTGCTTGTCAAGAAGGCGTGCGTAGAATTACAATGCAATAAAAGACGTACATGGACAACGTGAGACACATTAAGAGTGGACCCCAGAGATCCCCTATCAAGGCAAATCAAAATCTATGGTTAGCCATCGTCAACCATCACCCCTGTCCTACAGGATATGTTTCCCGAAAAGCCCGACGTGCTGTATCAATGCCTGAGTATCATACAATCTTTGAGGATGTCCTTGCGTCCCTTGGGATATAACACTTGTTGCAGCTTGGCTCCTACGTTTCGCAGATCACGGAGCTATGGAAACAAAAAAAAAAAGGAAATAAAGACTCGAGAGTGTGAGCGCTCCACTCACAGGAGATTGACGCGCTGAATCCCATCGACAATTGACATGAGTACATGTCGTAAAACATACAAGGGTCTCGGACACAGGCTCGTCCAGGGTATCAATGCCGCCTCCCATCATTGCCTGACCGACGCCAAGCCCAGCGTCGCTCCCGATATTGCCACTGGTGTTGCTGCTGTTGCTGTTACCCTGGCTGCTCGACCCAATCGTCCCCGAGACCTTGGGCAAAGGGCTCTTGGCAGGGCTGAGGGGCTTTTGTCCGGGCAGGGGCACATCGTCAGGTTCGATCGAGGGCGAGTTCAAACGTTGAGGGATGTTGGTCTCGAATGGATTGTCGTACGTGTCAGAATATGATGTGGCCTCGATATAGCTGGGTGCTGCCGACAAAAAGTCATCTGGCTCGATGTGGTTGTTGCTCATGGTTGCCTGTTTCAGTGTTGCTGTCGATGTGCGTTGTGTGTGCGCTGAGAAAACGAACGAGCAAAAAAGATGAAGAGGTCAGAATGATGCTCTAGAATGGGAAGGCAGCCAAGAGAATTAATACTCGAGGCTGAATGAGCCCCTTATTTCACATTTTTTCTCGAGGCACACGTTTCCTCTTATTGCACAGAGCTGGTGGTTGCATATGTGGGAAGACAAGCGAATTGACGTGTCATCAGCGCGCCACTCTAATCCAACGCGTTTCTTCAACCCAGAAACGCCATGACCTACGACCAACTAAACCTAGTCTGTCTTGTCAATGGAGAGCCTCTTTCGCGGGCATTCCCGATGACCATCCCATCTACGGAAACCATGGGTCATCTCAGGGACCTCATCAAGACCAATTTTTGACCTCTGAACTCACACTTTGGCGTATCATTGTCCCCGTCACTGCTGCCCACATACACACGAAAACGTCCCTGGTCAATAAAGAAGAACTTTTACCAGTCATGCTTCTCGGAGATCCTCCTGCCAGGGTCAGTGAGAATACCCTACTACGATGTTCCGAGGGGCATCCACGGTTCGACTATATTAATGGCCGGACGTTTATTCAAGCATCCATCTGCGATTTCACCACCCATAATGTTGGTACATCAAATATCGAGAAGCTTTCGAGCGTCCCGTCGTCAAACATACACATTCGTTTGATTACAAGAACCAAATCAGGAAGTGCCTGGACGGCGCATTTGGTCTACATCCATGGGGCACACGGCGAACCAAACCACACGGACAGAATCAAGGATTTTCCTGATGTACTACACGTTAACTTTGATGAGCTTCAAAAGAAGCTATTTGGAGATTTGATCGCACAGCAGGAACTTTGATGCAGATTATCCACTTTAAGAAAATAAATCATGTACTCCAATTGTGAGAATGATCAGAATAAAGGCTACAATAAAACATGTAACTGCCACCACTCTCCCACTCCATCCCCATGGCCTTTGCCATCATCATTTATTCCCACATACCATTGTCTCCTCCGTCCAATAATCTTTACTCTTGCTCTCGCCTGTTCTGTTGCACCCCTCGTTTCTCTATCCTCACTCTGCCAGTGAATGTCGAGGAAAACTACCCTGGATGCAAGTGGCCTCGAAAACACTCCGCCCGGTCCTGGCACCTATACTATTTGCATTCCGGCACATTGCCAACGAGTCTACACAGAACAAGGTCTGTGTCTTGCCTTGCGGTACTGGCATGAGCTCAATTGAACCGACATGGTCTGGAGGCTCTGCTTCCGGTGCTAAGCTTTCCAAGGCGGAATACGAGGCAAGCAAGCTGTCAGGGATGGCGGTCGACTTTGCTGACTGGACGGATGTCGCGTCGATTTCGGCCTACTTGGAACGTCTTAGCAAAAGCCTGAACGATGACGCGAAAGCTCGACTAGCATGCTTAGTTCCACCGGAAGCGGTCTTAAGGCTCTATCGCGACTTGCGCGGCAGGTTCAGACCAATTATCTCGACAAGTAATCCAACAATCATTTTATTTGCTGTGAAAACCATCTATTTTCTTCATTATATCGATACTAACCTACTACAAACTTTACTTATCCTAACCTTTCCCATTTAGTCGAAGATATTATCGAGACAGATGATCCACAAGCTTGGAAGCGGTGCATTCAGGACCGCGAGTATCGACTGACGACTGCCCATATTCCCAACAGCGACGGTGAGAGGGTAACGTCTCGAGGGAAACCTCTGTGGTGAATTAAGGCGATTCTTCAAACAAGCGAAGGACGACAGGGTCGCATTTGCTGACTACGAGACTGTCGAGACTTCTTTGAAGTTGGTAATGTCCGCATTGATGACTCAGGGCGGATATTTGGCATTCAAAGGAAAGGTGTCAAAGCTTGTGGAGACTGCATTCGGTCGGATCAAAATTATCGACGGCGAGTATCACACTACAATTAATGAGCCTTTTGCGCTCCGGGCGGCAGATAACTACTTCCAAAAGATGGATCCAAACTACACCAGGCTCCAAATTGAACTGATGGGGCGCAGTCCTACCGAAACATCCCGCGGGAAAGAATGGGAATTTGCCACCAAGTCAAATGGTCCGGGTTTTCAATGATGCAGTTGTCTCAAAGCTGCTTTTCCACAATGCAAACCCCTCTCACAGCATGTTTCTTCAAAAGGCCTCAGTAGTTGGATGGTCAGGCCGACATGTGGACTACAGGCAACTCCCGTTATAATGCCACCCGCTGTACTGACATTTTCCATGTAGTGATGCCACTTGAATTCTCATTATATTTTTTCACTATGCATTTCTTTTCGTTGTAACGACATTCTCATACAATCGCTTATAATGACACCTCCAAATATCTGTACAAAACATGTCATTATAACGGGAGTTGACTGTACCAGCTTCCAGGAGATGTCTATGGCAGATTTTCTGGAATCACATACCACGGGCAACTCTGAATGCAATGGTCAACCTGTGGCTCCATTCTTCTACCCTGCTGAACGAATATCCGGCCCAGATATTGTCTTTGTTGTCCGATTCAAGGGCCCGGCATTGATTTCTGATCTCAGTTCTACTCCATCTCCTAGTCCTACAACATCTGACACTTATGTGCCCGTTTTCGTGCAAGTGAAGCTGTGCATGAAGCTATCCTCACATTCATAGGCGATGTGCCTCTCACTCCGTTCATGTGTGAGTCTGCCGTCGGAGGATATTATTCTATCTCTGTTGTATATGACTGCACCGCAACAGGTTAAAGAGAGTTAGTTTTTGTCCGTTGGTACCAGAAGTGTAAAGATGAGTTTCTACAGTATATGATGATCTCCAGAAACAGAATCTGACAGAGTAACAAAATCGTGTAGCGGTGCACTCGGAAGACTTTATTTTCAATGACGCAAAGGCTGATCTACAAAAGATGACTCTATGTACGGACTTGCTATCAGTCAATTCTCCCGACTGCCACTGCAGCCTTGATAACAAAGCAAGCGATTATGCAGGGCGCGCCTCGAACATATTATGACCCATGGTTCTTCAACATGTTGTTACTTTCTCGATTTATTTCACTTCCACCACCGGCATAGTATAATTCTAACTACATCATTACTAGACTATATGGCGTCTAGGCGGTGGTCAACTTCAGTATGGCCTCAATCGGATGCTTTCTTCTACCACTCTCAAACCATCGAATAGATCAATGAAGCACCTTTGCCATGCTCCCTCATGGCACTTATGTTGAACTGTGCGCTAGCGTGTCCTTGGTTGGCGGCCTTCAGATACCACTCCATGGCCTTGGAATAGTCCTG
>MU617302.1:4834-16396 GCA_025201705.1 Dissophora ornata
AAGAATGATTGATTTTGTTCACTCCACATATGGATGTAGAAGTTTATTGATATGAAGAGAGACCATAGTTATAAAGGAGAAGGGAGCGTAGTTGACAAGTGGTGCAAAGTTGTGGTTAGTAGGACGCTAAAGACAACCTTGGAGAAAAAAAATGGCAGAGTTGCGTATCAACTAGCGCGCGGTCCTACGAGACTTCTCAACTTTGATATTTCCCAAGGCAGCGCATGGGGATCAAGGAAAAGATATTGCTCAAGGGAAGATCGCGGTTTCTGCATGGCCTCTATAGCAATACGCCATAGAGGCAAGAAGCGTTGCACACAAACTCTGTCACGACACAAAGAAAGGCTTGATCTTTAACAAGGCAACGCTTGAACTGCATTGCGGACATGACAGGAGTGTGGGTAGGTTTGGCATAAACATGGATGAAAATATCGGGATCGACAGTAATGGTATGCTTGGCGAGATCCACAACAGGTTTTGGGATGGATCTGGCAAGCCAGCGTTTACCAAGGACAGCTTCGAATCTGGTCTGGATAATGTTGAATTGGACGACGGGCTGGAAGTTTTCGGCTAACTTCAGGCGAATGTGACAGTAACGGGAACAGGTGACGGGTTGACCACCACCAAAAGTAACCACAATTGGTTCTTTTTTCTTGGACGTAGGGATGTGAAGTGAACGGACGATCTCCTGACTAATGTAGTTGGCATTGGCTCCAGAGTCAATTAAGACATCGAGCTTGTAACGTTTGACGTAGCCAGCTACTGTCACGAACCGAGCCTGAATTGTGTCTAGAACGAGTCTAGCCCTAGGTCGCGTCTGGTCTAGAAGTCGAGGAATGGGAATGAGGAAACAAATGGGCGAAATGGAATGAGCTCATTCAACAAGCATAAGTTCTAGACCCCGGGCTCTCGCCTGTTCTCCCTGTAGCCTAACCTTATTACAGACGCGTGCCCTACGGGTTTCCCACAGACATACGCTCTAGGTAGTATCCTACGTCGCGTATAAATACTCCGTAGCCATAGTCCATAGAACGTCAGTCTGCAATACAATTCACACCAACCATAGCCCTGCACACTCGCCTCTGATACACACAATTCCTGAATTCTGCCTACCCTGTCCTTGACAGCTACATACATCAGTTGTTCGTCTTCTGGTTCTTCGGGTAGAATGGGAAGCTCGGGCGAAATGGCGGACATGGTCGGCGTACTCGAGGACAACAAGGGGACGGTAGGTAGGGATGGACTAGACGGTGTCGACCCACCAACCGGTGACGACGGAACAAGGGACATGAACGGACGGGATGCAGAGGACAACACCTCTTGCGGACAAGGACAAGGATCAGAACAACACTGCTCTGACAGACAAGGAACCTTAGGGGATTCGGCAGACAACTTAGTCAATACTCCTTTGGTCTTCACTCTTTTAACACTGGACCCCTCATAGGCAGAGTGATCCTTCACAGGAGGAGTAGGGGGGCTGATCCCATGCAGAGATCCAGCGGTCTCTGCTGGGACTTGACATTTTCCGACTTGGGACGGCCAGAGTTGGATGAGAACTTCTCAGGACAGCTCTTGGCTTGATGACCGGGCTTGTGGCAGTAGAAGCAAGTCCTAAGCTGGAAGTCCTTTTGTTTCTGTTTGGCGGAGGACAGGGAGCGGCTGTTGGAAACATGCGTCTGCATGGCATCTAAGTCCATTGGACCTGGGGCCATTGGATCATAAGCGGGTTTATGGAAATTGGTGGGAAGGATGTTACGGAATCGGAACTGGACTCGGTCGTAGCTCTCGGCAATATGCTGGACACTCGACAAGGTGGTAGCTAGAATGGGGTTGCCGGCAAAATGCAGTCGTATCTGGGGCTTGAGACCACGCATGAAGCATGTCAGGGCCTCCGCATCCGTGAGATCTCGAGCTTGAGTATGCAGCTTTTCGAATTCTCGGATGTATCTAGAGACATCGGACTATCGTAGATCTTTTCACGGGCAATTTCTGCAGCATTGATATTTTCGAACCGGCCAGAGAGCTTGGCTTGGAACGTTTCCCAGAGTAAGGACTCGTCCAATAACTCGGGTAGGTTTAACTGAGCCCAATCAGCGGCGACATCGCGAAGCAGGAGGCGGGCGGCACAGGTCTTGGTGGACGCGTTGGTAATATTGGCAACTTGGAAGTAGTCGTCTAACTGTTTCAACCATCGGTCGATGTCTTCGGATTCGCGACCGTGAAAGAGGTCGGGCTTGATAGCCTTCAGAACGGCATCAGGGACATGGGGATTTGTCAACATTGTAACGGTGGAAGAAGAGAGCAGGAACAAGGAAAACAAGGACAGGGAAAACAGGAAACGAAGGGAACAAGGACTAGGAGGTGGGAAAGGAACGTTCCTTTGCTACCATGTAACGGTTTTGCGACTTGGCAGCGCCGACAAGAGAAGTTTTTCAGTGGAAGAGAGAGACTAGAGTGTGTTTTATATGTTTTTAATAAAAAGGAGTCCGAAACTACTGAACTAACTAGGCAGTGATCATTGCTATTTATACGTGTTCAGGAACTAGCTTATTAATCATGGTTCCCGTGAACCAGCCTGGTGACCCTATCCAACTAGATAGCTTGGCCTATGCTGGAGTTGGGTTGGATTTGTCAGCGTCGTATGATCTCGACGTTATTGGTACGTGATCGTGATCATACATGAGGAGTGGATCATTGGCCGAGATCCATGGTCATGAGTATCCAGAGTTCTGAAACTCTGACACTTTATTAACGTTACCTTATGTCCTTTTAATGCGAAGGCGAAAACCTTCCTCAAGGATTTGGGCAAGATGCGGAGCTGCAGGGTCTGGTGGAAGTTCTACCATGGCAAACCAGATCACAACAAAGTCGCACCGGAAGCGGAAAACAACCTGCGAATATACAAAGAGAAACAGAGAGACCAGGAGGTCAAGGATAATCAGGCAGCGGGGCCACAACCAAAGGCAACGAAGCGCGCAGATTACATAAACGCTTACGCCTTCCTCTATTGGATCAAGAATTGCCAAAGTTCCATGGTCGAAAAGGACCCATCGAGGAACATCTTACTACTCATAGACAACGCCTCTTGTCATACGGCGGCATTGCGCCATGCTGCCGACTTTCTCAATATAAAAGTGCTGCCATTGCCGCCAAATTCAACATCGGTTACGCAACCGCTCGACACCGGAATCATTTCGGTCTTCAAAAGGCGGTATCGCGATTACATCGATAGTCTGATAGTTCGCAAGGCCAACGATGCTGCGACCGCTGCAGATGCGGTATCAATAATGAGTAAAGGCGCCGAGACTGGAGGCGCTGTCGATGCAGCATCGGGACTCAACGACGGCGTCACAATTGAGAAGCCTCCGAAGATCAAGGTGTCAAACAAGGAGGCGTGGCATTTTATAGTGCATGCATGGGACGCCATGAGGCCAGAATGTATCAGGAGCTGTTTTCGACATGTTCTTATTTTCTGCGAAACCCAAAAACAGCTTCTGTGGCCTCACGATCGAGTAGAGGAGGAAGTAGCCATTGCGTTCGCGGAAACACAACAAAACATTCTTCAGCTACTCCGGGTACAGGAATATGAGGATGCGCAAGTGTCATCTGCCGAACAAGCACTACCAACGTCATCAACATTAGTGGCTGACATTGGTCCGGATACCGCCTCAAGTGACAGTGACGAAGATGTAGGAGAAACCCCACCCATTGTTGCTCAGACTATCGTTGACGTCAATAGCTCTCTCAGCACTCACAAGCACCTGCTGGTATCAGTCTCAAAGCTTTTGGATGGATCACCTTTTATTTCCAAGCTTATTGACCAACATCGCGACGACGAAATGTTCATGGGTTATTTTGTGCCAGAGAAAACGGGAGCGGAGGAGCTAGCTGCCGACGACTGGTTTAGTAGTGCGAGCGAGGGCAACGACACCGAAAATCAAGACTACGTTTTGGGGCCCAAGCTAGGGCTACAAGCGACCATCGAAAGGGGATCTCCGTTAAAGCCAAAACTCTTCCGAAAGCTTTCCCGTGGGCGGTCGTACCAGAGTGAAGTTGAACAGCTTTATTCATCAGGACCGTCGTGCCTTGAGGATTCCCATGAGTACCACAACTGAGGAGGCCATCGGCAGCGACGGTAGCGGTCAAGATGGCGGAGATACCGAGGAGGACGAAGCGCAGACAAAGGAAGACACTTTCGTTCGCGGCCAAATTCATGGTCTCTTGACTGCTGTCGCTGGTATGATGGGAGGCAGTAAAAAGCTGAAGCGGTACCTACCTCAAGTAGAGCTAATTGCAGATTCAATGGTGAACAGGGCTTTCAAGGAAGACGATCGAGCTTACAGCGATAAATGCATTGAGGAACGTAACATTCAAGCGAAAAGGTTCAAGGAACGAAAGGCAAAGCTTGCGTTGGAGAAGGAGAAGCTTGACAGGAGATTTCCATTATAGAGGTTCAGGTTTTGCTCCAATCCTTTTTGACGTCAAAAGTGGATCTGAAAATTCCACCCGACAAGAACGTCCCTCTATGATAAGGTTCACCCAATCAGGTCGAGATCGACGACGCTTCTGATCAATAACGAAACTAGAATGGTGATCCTCCTGCACTGTCCTCTCAGGGGTACCTCACCTCTTTCTTCCCCTTTCACCTTTCTCATCTCCTCCCCCCTTCTCACTCACACACACACACACACACATACACACAAAAATGGCTACCATTGCTTTTTATGACGACGAAGTTGTTGCCCTTGTTATTGATAATGGTTCCGATACGTGCAAGGCCGGTTTCGCCGCTGAAGATGCTCCCCGGTACGTTTTCCCCTCGATCGTCGGTCATCCCCGTCGCCAGGGTGTCATGGCCGGTATGGACTCCTATGTCGGTGGCGAGGCTCAGTCCAAGCGTAGTATCCTCAACTTGAAGTACCCCATTGAGCAAGGTATCATCACCGACTGGGACGATATGGAGAAAATCTGGCATCACACCCTCTACAACGAGCTCCGTGTTGCCCCCGAGGAGCACCCCATCCTCTTGTCCGAGGCTCCCCTCAACCCCAATTCTAACCGCGAAAAGACGACCCAGATCATGTTCGAGACCTTCAACTCCCCCGCCGCCTACATCGCCAACCAGTCTGTCCTCTCTCTCCACGCTTCCGGTCGTACCACCGGTATCGTCCTCGACTCTGGTGATGGTGTCACCCACTTCGTCCCCATCTATGAGGGTTATGCTCTTGGCCATGCCACTCTCTCTCTCGATCTCGCTGGTCGTGACTTGACCGACTACCTCATGGAGATCCTCGTGCAGGGTGGTTACTCTATCCCCACCTCTGCCGATTGTGAAATCGTTCGTGACATCAAGGAGAAGCTCTGCTACGTTGCTCTCGACTTTGAGCAGGAGATGCAGACTGCTGCCTCATACTCTACCCTCGAGAAGTCGTACGAGCTTCCCGACGGTCAGGTCATCACTATCGGTAACGAGCGTTTCTGGGCCCCCGAGGCCCTCTTCCAACCTGAATTCTTGGGTCACGCAGGTCCTGGTATCCACGAAGCCACCTACAACTCGATCAGGAAGGGAGATGTCGATATGCATCGCGAATGGTACGGAAACATTGTCATGTCTGGCGGCACCACAATGTACCCCGGTATTGCCGACCGTATGCAGAAGGAGATCACCTCCTTGGCTCCCAGTAGGATAAAGGTCAATGTTGTTGCTCCCGAACAGCGCAAGTACTCTGTCTGGATCGGAGGATCCATCTTGGCTTCCCTCTCTACCTTCCAGTGTTTGTGGATGTCCAGGCTGGAGTACGACGAATCTGGTCCCTCCCTTGTCCACCGCAAGTGCTTCTAAGTATCTGGCGGCCAGAATTAGCAACTTTTTGTCGAATCGTAATTCAACAACGTCAATACTGTACATTTTCTCTTTTTTTCTTTACAAGAATACAGTGGGCTGTAAAACCGATGCAATGTTTTTAATATTTGTTTTTTATCTGGAATACGATAAGATTTGTTCATCCTACGGCTTTCAACTTTGGAATACTGACATAATACGTATTCAAAAAATTTCTTCAAGATTCTGAAAGCCCTTGTCTTTAACAATCTCCATCCCCAAAATGAAGCCAAAGTCGCAAGCCGTCGTCAAGTAAGCTATAAGGCTTGTCCGGGGGGGGGGGGTCTTTCCACTCATGAGCCTGCTACCCAACTCGGAATAAACCTGTCCACCGTCGGCCGCATGCTTTCAAGGAACAAAGAGAACGTCTCTATCAACAAAGGAGGTTGACCAAGGAAACTCCAAGCCGAAAATGTTGAATATGTCCAGTTGAACTTGAAACGCGGAGTTTTTAAGACAGCCGTGGAGGCTACAAAGACTGTCAATGAGATCCTCAAGGAACCTGCGTCAGTGGACACAGTACGCAGACGACTCAAGGAAGCTGGATTGATAGCCAAAAAGACCATCAAGAGGCCAGCACTCCGTGGATGTTACGTCCAAGGAAGGTTGGATTTCGTGAAAAAGTATAAAGAGTGGACTGAGGAGGATTGGGCGTTGGCTGTTTGGTCAGATGAGTCTGAGAATTAATCGTTTTTGCTCAGACGGCATTAGATACGTCTGGGATGATCAACCAGGACAGCTGAATGACAGAACTGTCCAAGGAACTGTCAAGTTTAGGGGAGGCAGTGTCATGGTATGGGTCAGGCCATATTGCCAAAATAGATGAAACTCTCGACGCTCAACTCTACATTGAGATTCTCAAGGAGGACCTGAAGATGTCTGTGGATGAATGGGAGTTGGCCAAGGACAAATTCATCTTTCAACTTGACAAGGATCCTAAGCATACTGCCAAGGTCACCAAGGCATATGTGGAATCAGTTGGTATGACTGAGCAGGATGAGAGACTCCTCTTTTGGCCAGCACAGTCCCCAGACCTTAACCTAATCGAGCATATGTGGGCATAACTCAAGATTCAGCTTGGAAAAAACTACCAAAAACCTCCAGGAAGCTGCAAGGAACTATGGGAACGAATTTCAGTTGAATGGTACAAGATCCCTCAAGAGTTTTGCCGCCAACTTATCAGGAGCATGCCCAGACGTCTCCAGGCGTCCACAGAGCAAAAGGAAAGCACACTGAGTACTAGGAGAGTGAGATATCGGATTTTTCTTGCGGCTGCAAAACCGATGCAATGACATGTCTGAACATAAAAATAAATATTAATACAATAGACAAGTCAGGTCGTCCAAGGCTTCTACGATACTCGATTTTTCCGCCGACGCGGAGAATGGTGAAGGATTTCCCAAACCAGCACAAAAGATGCAAATCAAAAGTAGTGAAATAATCACCCAGTGCCAACTGGCCTACGACTCCACGTAATGATTCTGTACAGCGCAGCAGCCCAGCTGGTCCCGACAGCCGATCCACCGAAACTCCATGAATTGTGTTGGAATTAAATCTGATGTTTGATTTTACGAAAAACACTATGGTATTGTGCTTGTTTTCCCTTGCTGTGTTGGCTGACTGGACGCTTTTGGCTGTGCGATGTCAGGATCTAAACTTATCATTTGCAAAACCCATGCTTTGGTCGTTCCTGACTAGAAAAGACTTTGTCAAAGGCAATGGAATATGAGGTTGCATAGAATTTGTGTGGGTGATTGCAACACGTACTCGGCCTCAAGGGGCATAAAAAGACATGGAAAATGGAGTAGCTCTCTGTAAAAGATCTCCTCTGACGATACATGGTAACAAAGGTATTTCGGCACCACTGACCCTGAACCCTGACCCCCAATCCTAGAATTACTCGCGACTTCTACAACAACAGAGAAGGAAGACGATCAGCCGGAACACGTATTGCCAGTTGTCTCGATGTCTGAGCGTGGCATTGTTCCTTTGCCCGCTGTTCCAGACCCACTGCCTACGACGCGTGCCTATGATAATGCAGTGCTCTATAGCTGTAAGCAAGTTCACGCAAGCGAGAACGAAAGAAAGAGAACCTTGGACATGATCCGTGCGCTCGAGTTATAACCGCTTGTTATGAAGGATGCTCTCGGAATGGAGCAAAATGCTCTTGCACATTCTTCAGTGATCGCACAGCTGTCGGTAGGGTAAGTCACTGTGTGCCCGACCATGCCAGCTACCAGTAAAAGGAAGCTTGATGAGACCGGATTGTGTTGGAAGTGTTCCCCAGTGTCAGCCACCGGATTGGAACACCTGCTATCGACCTCGCCATACGCAACGTCACTCCTTAGTCCCCAGTATGTGGAGCTCAATGACGATATCAGTGAGCTATTAAATCGAGACTGGTTCTCTTCCCCCAACCTTCGGTTTGCCTGCTCAAGGATTCTAGCAGGATGTGTTCTGTTGGATACCAGAAACGGTCAGGCTGTCATTGCGAACACGGTTGAGGTTTACGGTCGCACAAGAATGACGGATGCTCATCGAGAAGGGTTTGTTTTCACGAAAAGGCTATGCCGCGATAACCTCTCTGCCACCTTCAATAAAAACACCGTGTGCCCGTTGACTATCGCAGCACCGCTGGAAGGAGAGCGCCTGATCATTGGCACCCGTTCATTCAACACCCTCATCACGTCATCACTACGACTCGATACCATCAAGAAGGCGTCCGTAGGCGCCACCACGTGTCGCGTCCCATGACCCTGTCGCATGATCCTGCCCCATGGCTATGTCGGATGATCCTGTACCACCACCATGTCGCATGGTCTTGTTCTATGACACTGTCCTATAACTGTGTACCACGACCAAGGTTCGGCGCTACAGTCGATAGTTAATAGTAGTTTAAATAGTCAGTAGTTCTTCTTTAATTGTTCCTTACCTAGTAACTTGAATATACACCCTTCGCTTTCCTTGAACTCTTGCCACTGTACTCTTCCTCCACCTCAATCTTGCCTTGCCTGGAAAAGGTCTTCTGCCTCGTCTAAGCCTAGGTTCACGACAGTCGCGTCTCACTTTAAACTCGGTCACAGATAAATAGTCAGGGACTTCTCATTCGTCAATAAACCATATCTTTCCCTCTCTTTCTTGTCCCTGCCTTGTCCGAACGTGACAGAGCTACATTGAGTCGCATTGAGTTGCATTGAGTTGTATTGAGCTCATCAAGGAATGGGGCCTCAGGGTCAAAAAAAGAGCTACTTAAGGTGCTGTAGAGCCAATAGATGTCGGCTCCTCTCCTCCGTCATCAGAATTCGTCATAAGAATGATTGATTTTGTTCACTCCACATATGGATGTAGAAGTTTATTGATATGAAGAGAGACCATAGTTATAAAGGAGAAGGGAGCGTAGTTGATAAGTGGTGCAGAGTTATGGCGGCAATGGTGAGATGTTGACAACAAGGGCGATAGTTGTTGTTGTCCTTGGTCTGTCTGACTTGGATTTGAACGATGTCTATTTGATTGCAAGGTCAACGCCTCCTAGCTGCCTTTGAAGGGGATCTCATAGCATGAAGACGGTCAGGAGTGCCAAGGGTGGGGAATGAGTGGTGATCTTGTAGTTTTTTTTTTTTTTTGCGCTCATTTTTCAGGAAGTTCTTGCTTACACCAAGAAGCGTCTGGATTTGAAATAGTCGAAAAAAAAACTCCTGGTTGAGGTTCAATTCACCAAGTTTCAAAGGAAGATCGATTGCTGAGATGCGAACATCATGGGGGTCAAGGAAAAGAAATTGCTCAAAGGAAGGTCGTGGTTTTAGCATGACCTCCACAGCAATACGCCATGGATGCAAGAAGCGTCAACATGTTTAAAGTCAGAGTATCTATCATGGAGATGGAACACAGAGGCAAAGATAAAAATGAGAATGATTCTGCATACATGTAGATTGTGCCCAGAATCAAGAAATTACCTTTCAAAATGACCAATGACCAATTAAAATTTGCAGCGGTGAGTCTTCCACGGAGATGGTGTGAAAGGAGAGGAGGAGGCATGAGTGGGCAAGGAGTTTGGCAGAAGGACAAGAGTATGAGATGGGAGGAAAAGAGAACAATAATCAGAGCACAAGATATGCGTAGTACAATGCACGTCAACCAGTCCCGACCAAAAACCGCAGACAGGCTGAACACCACCAACATCTGCACAGCATTTGTGGCAAGGAAGCTGTCAAGGCTTAACACTGCCGTAGAAAAACAGAAATGCAGAGACAGACCTTATATTCCGTCCTTGGGCTAGAGAAGATAAAGGGCGAACGAACTGCAGAGCGATGATGAAGGCCTGTGATGAGTTTGGCGCTCGCTTCAAGTAAATGGGTGCACCATTTCTATTGATTCCAGGACAATGGGCGCGAGAATTACGTTACCGAAAAATGACGATTGACGTGACGATACTCGCACACCAAAATCGACACAGTGTTTGCGTTTGACTTTGCTGCGACTTGCATTTTGCATCCAGGGGTGTGTCCCGTTTATGTTTTGGCTGGAGATAGAGTGGCCGCTGTTAGTTGAGCAGATGTCCTCGAATGGCATTGCACATGTTGTGGCCGGCCATGATGTCGCGGTGCATGTTTGTCTTGCAGTTTGAACAATAAAGTCGTCGGATGTCAACTTGGCCAACAAACTCCTCGCAAACGGGGCACTTTTTAGACGTGTAGTATTCGTTCACACCGACAATGATTATCCAAAGCAGACAAGCTCAATGCAAAATTAGTCATCACACCGTGCCATCGATGAAGATCGTGAACCAGCAATCGTAGACTGGTCAACTACGCACTTTTTGAACAAAAAACGACTGGAAAGACTCGTGCAAGGAAGACACCCGCACGTCAGCTCCAGACCCAACTTGTATATACAGCTGTAGTTCTAGTAATAAGATCATCATTGCTCCAACTCTTGTTCCTGTCCCTTCCTGTCCTCTGCCTCTTCTCGTTCCTGTCTTCTGTCCCTACTTGTTCCTGTCTTCCTATTGCAGTCTGTAATGCCCCCACTACCGGTTGTTACTCGTGGACGACCCAAAGGAAGAACACCACGCCCTCAAGCACTCAGATATGGTCCAAGCTTAACGCTCGTCAAAGATTAGCCCGTCAAAACAAAGATCAAAAGGTCAAACGATTCTGCCCCACCACTGGTTGACAAGTCACTATTTTGTTGTGCAATAATAATTTCTGTTGCTGTTTGCACGAACATAAAAAATCAAAAAAAAAAGAGAAGAGACTACATGGGATTTATGCGTCAAATAATAAAAGTCACCGTCTCATTTATTTTAGAGTTTAGTGTGTTTACACCTGAGGTCAAGGGGGTCGTTCCGGATCTTAAGGGCGGTCCATGGACGCTCGCACAGTCCAGAGTTCCCAGAACCATTCGCAGTGCACACCGTTTTAAAAACACCCCTGTCCGCCCCAGGACTCTGGCGCGCTGTCGAGCAGCTAGCCGGGCCCTGTCTCTCGAAACTAGCAAGCTACACCCACATCCAAAAATAAAGCTCTTCCGACAAGCAGACGGCCTGGCAGAGCTCGTTCGCTGAAAGCAGGGCACTGCGCTTCGTCCGCACTCTGATTTTTTATTTTATGCAGATCTTTTTTTGAAAAGTGTTTGGCCAAGTCCTGGGACAGCGGCCCAAGCCTGACTGCCGTTTCAATTGC